>JAULAV010002978.1:0-49014 GCA_030789695.1 Scilla litardierei | reverse complement strand
ATGTTTAACTTGAGGCAATCTACCAAACAACAATTCATAACAAGTTTGTTTTGTGTCGGGCCTCAAAAATATTCTATTAAACACATAGCAAGCGGTATGTACCGCTTCCGCCTAAAATTTATGGCCAAGTTGGCTATCATCAAGCATAGTGCGAGCACATTCCACTAGCGTGCTATTCTTCCTCTCAACAACACCATTTTGAGGGGGTGCGCGAGGGAAAGAAAAGGTGTGAGTAATACCAACTTCATCACAAAAATTTAAGAAAGACTAATTCTCAAATTCCCCTCCATGATCACTACGAATAGTGACAATGGTGGTTCCAATGAGATTTTGTACTTTCTGAACAAATATTGTGAAGTTTTCAAAAGCATCATTTTTATTACTTAAGGAAAATACCCAAGTAAATCTAGAAAAGTCATCAACGATGACAAGTCGATATCGTTCATTTCCTAATGAAGCAACTCTAGTAGGCCCAAAAAGATCTAGATGTAAAAGCTCTAGAGGCCGCTTAGATGAAATGCTTTTCTTAGGTTTAAATGACGATTTAGGAAGCTTGCCTCGTTGACACGAGTCACAAAAGCTTTTCTTTTGAAAGACAAGCTTAGGAAAGCCTCTAATAGAATTTAACTTGGAAAGCTTAAAAAGTGTTTGAAAGTTCACATGACCAAAACGTCGATGCCATAAGTGTTGTTCACTTGTGTTGGCAATGAGACATTGTTCATGTGATTTTGGGAGATCTAATATATAAATATCCTTATGGCGTGTGCCAGAAAATAATAAATCATTATTATATTTTCTAAAAATATGGCACATTCCTTTCGCAAATCTAAATTTGTAAA
Organism: Scilla litardierei; assembly: GCA_030789695.1. Taxonomy (NCBI): domain Eukaryota; kingdom Viridiplantae; phylum Streptophyta; class Magnoliopsida; order Asparagales; family Asparagaceae; genus Scilla; species Scilla litardierei. The sequence goes on along the minus strand of JAULAV010002978.1, from coordinate 48,175 downwards.
CTTTGTCACAAAGTTGGCTTATTGAAATAAGATTGTGGTTTAATCCTTTAACAAGGTAAACATCACTTATTAGTGGTTTAGAAGGATTACCTACTTTACCAACACCTATGATGGTTCCGCTCTTGTTGCCTCCAAAGACGACACGGTTCCTATTTGCAATGGGCACCACTCCGGAGAGCAATTAAGCATCACCCGTCATGTGTTTTGAACACCCGCTATCGAGTATCCAATTATTCTTGGAGTTAAATTTGGATTTGTTGCTCCGTTTCTTTTTCTTGAGTACCTAAAGATAAACATATCATTCCATGGTACCCAAGGTCATTGGGTCCTAAAAGATTAGACCTTTGGAAGCCAAGTCCAATTGGACTTAGACTTCCCCACATAATCATCATTATGCACGACATTCATAAAATACAAATTCATGTAAGCTTGTTTTTCATTCATTCTTGTGTTCTTCGGGCTCTAAATAGTGAAGATTTTGGGAGCCCTATTCCTATTGGGAGCATGCATGCGTTGTTGATTTCTACGTGATGCATGTCGTGGATAGGCATATGGCACATGATGAAATGGTGCATGATGATAATTGTTCATATGATGGTGTGGATGAATATATGCATGTGGAGGAACACGTGCGTGAGTGTGCCTCACATGGTGTGCACGTGCCCGTGGATGTGGTGCATAAAAATCATCATATGTGTGAACATGTGGAGTAGGATGTGTGTTCCTACGTGGCATGGTATTGGTGTACATAAAAGCATGACCCTTCTTTGGAGGTCCACCCAAAGTGGGTTTCTTTCCAAATGAGGGTGTGTACAAAGTGGAAGCACCATTGGCAGAAGAACTACCAATAGAGTGTTTGCTCCCATTCGTTGAGGCATCGGAAGTTGGCCTAACAAAGGTAGTGGCCGATTTGGATGAATTTCTCATCTTATACCCCAAGCCAATGTGATGATTGGCCGGAAGTAAGTCATTTAGGATTTTATCCAAATGGTCCTTACCTTTATTGAATTTATTAATTCGGCCTAATGTGCACTCATACTTCTCGGTGAGAGAATGCATAGAAGCATCCAAAGTGGACACTTGCGATGTGAGTACATAAACACGAGACTTGAGATTCTCATTCTCAATACTCAAAGTTGAGTTTCGAGAAATCAAATCCGCTATCTCATGTTCATCCGATTCCTCAATATGAACATGCTCAAGTTGAGATTTCAATCTCATTTCTCAAGTCTTCAACAACGGTGTCGTTGTTAATGACGATAGGCTTAGGTGAGGTTTGGAGACTAACTAACTCATCATTGGTCTTAGTATATCTATTTACTAATTTAGAATATTTAGACCAAATTTGCTCGTTAGCTAGTCTAAGATCGTCCATAGTTACCTCATCGCCTTCGTCCTCGCTATCATCGGAGGAGGATCCTTGATCATGTTCCTCTCTTGCCATGAAGTACATGTGTGCTTGCTCCACTTGTTCATCGTCCGACTCTCCACTTGAGGAGTCCTCATTGGAGTCGGTGAATGTCTCGACAAGCCCTTTCTTATACCCTTTCTTGTACTTCTTTGACTTGTCGAACTTTGGCGCCTTCCATTTCTCATTGTGTTTGTTTTGAGGACAATCCGTTTTCATGTGTCCTGGCTTATTGCATTTAAAACACAAAGGAGCGGAGGCGTTAGAAGAACTAAATTTAGATTTGTTCTTGAAATTACCTTTCCAGAAGAATCGGTTGAACTTCTTTGCCATGAGGGCAATGGATTCCAAGTCCAACTCTTCTTCCGATTCTTCATCATCGGTAGATGTAGATGTAGATGGTGCGGCCTTGAATGCAATCGCCTTTTTCTTTGTCTCGTCTTGCTTCAAGTAAGACTTCATCTTGTCCTGCAACTTTAGTTTGCTATCCTTGCGTACCTCATAAGACATCAAGGTACCCATTAGTTGGATAACAGTATATTTATTCATATCATTACCTTCCTCGATGGCGAAGGTACGCTTTTCCCAACAAGAGGGAAGTCCGTCAATGATCTTTGAGACTTTCTCCTTTTGGGTGTAGGTCTTTCCAAGAGCCTCCAACTCGTTGGTAATGTCGATGAAGCAAGCATAGTACTCCTTCATCTTCTCACCCTGTTGCATATGAAATAGCTCGTAATCTTTATTTACAACAACGAGTTTGGAGTCTCTTACCCTACTCGTTCCTTCATGCAAGATGAGGAGTGAGTTCCAGATTTGATATGCACTCTTACATGTGCATATCTTGTTGAAGTCTTCGGGCTCCAAAGCGCCTTGCAATGCATTCATTGCCTTGGCATTTCTTACCTCCGCAGCGACCTCTGCGGTAGTCCACTTAACGAAATCTTCTACTTCGGGCTCGACGTACTTCGTCAACGTGGCTCTCCATAGTGAAGCACTCCGGAGGAACATTTCCATCCGGCATTTTCAGTACCCATAGTTGGTACCATTGAAGAAAGGAGGCCTAGTCGAGGAGTGTCCTTCCATCACCGAAGAAGCTCCTTCATGGTACCTGAAGGTGATGTAGTCTGAAGGTGGACGAACGTTCTTGTTGTCGTTGGAAGACATAGCTAGTAACTTGGCTTTGATACCCACTGTAATGCCCTGATAGCTACTGCACAAGTACTAGAGAGGGGGTGAATAGTACCTTAACATAATTAAGAAGATAGTTCCTAATTATCTTGCAAACTCAACTAACAATGCGGAAATGTAAATGTGACAATAAAGGAATGCAATCGAAAACAAACGATATAACGGGTTCGGATCCACCCAAGTCTCCCCGACTTGTTCCCGGTGATCCTACGTCGCAAACACCCGGATCCCCTCCGGATACTTGAGTTAGAAACCTCTAACTCAAATTTGCACTATGAAATACTTGTAGAAAACCTCTACAAGATGAAATCATACAAACAGGGATCACACACAACTCTCACAACCGAGAGTAAAACACTTGCAATATCAATGTAATTGAAATATGAAATGCTTACCACAAAACCCTATGCCTTGAGTAAAACTTACGATTTCGGGCAAGAAGGATTTTGGGGAAGATGAAGGCACCAAACCCTAGCTTCAAGATGTTGACCAGCAATGGGAGGCTAGGAAGATGTTGGTGACCTTGGATCAAGCTCTTGGCTTGAATGGCTCACAATCAATGTGAATCTCTCTTTGGAAATAAGAGAGAGAGAGAGATTCTTGAGAAATGAAAGAGCTTGTAAATGAGAATTAATGCTTCTCTTTGATTCTCTAAACTTCAAGAAATATCATTCTTGAATGCTATGAAAGAAGCCCTTCAAGTATATATAGGATAGAGGAAAGAGAGAGCAAAAATCGTGGCTTTAATTGCTCCAACGGCTCTATTCTGAAGCACACTAGTCAGTCAAAGAAGGATCACTGACCGACTAGTTTCTCAACTAGTCGGTCAGTGATTCAACTTGAACCGACTAACAAGAGAACAGCCAAAAGAGAAAGTTCAGACTTAAAGAACTAGTCGGTCTAAGAAGACTTGCCAACCGACTAGTTTCACAACTGGTCGGTCGGTGATTATTCTTTGACCAACTAACAGATGAAATCAAAGTGGTTGAATCCAAAGAAAGCTAGTCGGTTTAAGAAAAACTTCCAACCGACTAGTTTCTCAACTAGTCGGTCGGTCGTTGTGCTTTGACCGACTAACTGTAAACAGTAAGTTAGGCTGAAAAATGGAAGCTCAACTAGTCGGTCTAAGAAGGATTCCTAACCGACTAGTTTGACAACTAGTCGGTCGGTGAACGTTTTTTGACCGACTAACTGTAAACAGTAAGTGAGCTGAAATTGAACAAGGCATTCTAGTTGGTTCAAGAAGGATTGCCGACCGACTAGATTGACATCTAGTCGGTTGGTTCTTCTTCTTGAACCAACTAACATGCACAAGAAGCCGCGATGAGAAGCGTTAAGCTTCGGGAAAGATTTTATGGGCTTCTAATAAGATCATAGCTCTAAGATTTGAGTGTTATGAAGATTAAAACGTAAGACCTACTCAAGGCTTAACATTCTACGAAAAGAAGCTTGAAGACAATAAATAAAACTTGACGAACCGTCTTCTAAAGCTTCAATCGAATCTTCTTTACTTCAATAATGGTCCTTGAGCTTCAACGAAGCTTCAAGCACACGATCACGCGCTTTGAGAAGTCTTGAGACGTCGCTTTTGATGTTCATAGAAATTTGGCGACGATCTCCATAACCGCGCTCACAAAGAGTTAGTTCACGATATTTATGTTCGTTCATCATCAAAACCAAATCCGGGGAATCAATACTCAACACTTTTATGTTTGGAACAACTATATGGTATCGAATTTGTCCTCTTTTTTATTTACTTTTTGTTAGGTCTCATAGGTGACTATGTTGTCAATAGTGTCACTAAAATATTGTAGTATCTGTTCATAATTATCTTGAAGAAGAGAGACGACTCAGCTTGGTTATGTTGGAAGAATTGTTGAACATTATGTTGTATCATAATGTTCAACACGCTGTGTTTATGTTGTATCATGATGTTCAATACGCTGTGTCTTTTTGCGGCTATGGTTGAACGCGGTATATGGGATCCCGTTCTGGTAACTCGTGATCCCAACTTTCTATCTTTAACGGTTTCAGGTATTTATGTTGATTGAATACTGATAAAGATTTATTTGGAAGTCTATATCTCTTGATTATTCTGTTTTCTGGGCGTGGCCCCGTAAATGTAGGTGTGCGCACCGCACTGCTTTACCAAGTCTTGTGTGTTTCTGATTGGATTGTGTTGCTTCTTTGGATTTGTGTTTTATTACTATGTACTGAACTTCCATTGGTATCAGAGCATGTCATCCGTGTAACTTTGTCTTGTCAAAGTGGGTGTGATCTTGTGTGTCAGTATGCAAATCATGAATACGAAAGATGACGCCTTTGTTACTTGTCCTCCATTACTTATCGGAACAAATTACATATACTGGAAGTCCCGTATGCGAGCTTTTATTACGTCTCTAGATGAGAAGGCATGGGTCGCTACGATTGAAGGATGGAGTCCTCCGACAAAAGTTGACGTTTAGGATTATTTATATAAAAAAAAGGGGAAACAACCCTAGATTTTTCTAAGCACTTATATCTGTAACTATCACCATATTTTTTTTATCTTTTTTAAATCTTAAATATCCCAACTGACACCCACTACCCATCTCCCCCACGTACTGGCTTTATTTTTCTTCCCCTATCCTATAAAATAGCAACCTAGGTCTACTATTTGATCAGCCAACCCTAGGGAAACTAGGGCTATCAAATTTTCGAGCCGCCACAAATTATTTTCTCCCCACGTTTTCCTCCCTTATTTAAATAACCTAGGCACATTCTTGTTTTTTTCAACTCAACATCTCTCAGCAGCTGCAAGCCTAAGGGTTTGTTTCATCCTTGCGTTCTTCTCAAGCTGCGCCGCCCGACCTTATTCTCCCACGCATCAACAGCGACGCTCGGCCCTTTCTTCGGCCTGTCCCCGCGCCATCAAGCCATCCCGTGGACCTTCCCTCCGGCCATCTCACCGGCGCGCACCGCCAGGCGCAAGGTAGCGTCACCTCAGCCAGCAGCAGCGCCGCCTGGCGCTGTCTCGACCTCTCCCCAAGCCGACCGGACCCCCGTCAGCCTCTCTCCGGCCTCCCCGTCGACCTGACCCATCGCCGGAGCCATCTTCACCCGTCCCGCCTCGCCTGCGACACCGACCCCCCCTGATCGCCGCTGCACAGTCGTTGGCGACCCCCCAGAGTCCGGTCACCGGCCAGTACGACCGCCCAGGCCCGCAGCAGCCGTGATCTCTCGTGAGAGGAGCAGCGCCGCGCCGTTGCCTTCTCCGACGCCACACAGTCGCAGAACATCTCCACGGCCCCAAGTCGCCGTCGACCGCCTACGGTTTGCCTCCAAGCCACGCAACAACGAAGAAGGGGAGCGTTTATACGGTGAGTTCATACATCGTTTTGAACTTTTGTGCAGTATTCTAGGATGATAGGGAACCTAGCCTACCTCCAGTTGCAGCATACCAACCCTTGTATTATAATGGTTTCTAGCTCAAGTTTTGGTGTTGGCAGTACTGATAATAATAGTAGGGTAATATTGAGATTAGTTGTAGCATCATTACTATTTGCAAATGTTAGTAACATATGTTAGTGAATGGTATAGAATGTTATAGTGTAGTTTTTTCTCAGTGAGTTAATGTGAAACTTTGCTTCTTTAGCCACTTATAATAACAGCATCCCCTGGTATTGTTGGGATTAATAGGGTAATTCACACAACAGGTTTTAATCGGTTAATTTGTCTTAACTGATATCGGGACCGAATGACGTGGATAGATTCCGCGCTACAACAGTCGGGTAACTAAAACCACGACGGGAATCCGAAACTGGTTCCAGATCCGACGCCAGATTCACGGTTAATCATCGTTCAGGTTGGTTCCCACTAACTCGTAGCACAACCCACACCGTAGCGAAACTGAAAACCTAACTAAAATCGGACAACTGTAATTAAATTTATTTTTTTCTGCTCCCTTAAAATGTTGTGAAACAATAGATTCGACGACCGGACTTTTGAACTGTGCATATAGGGTAGACTCGTCGATTAGGCTGAACTTTCAACTCGACTCTGAACTATTAGGGTAGCCACGTCCAAACTAGAAACGAACCTAAATAGGATTTATTGAAATCGCGACCTGACACCGTCGTCGTGACATTGTTTCAGACGGACTACCGCGGACGCGACGACTGGACGAGACGCTCCGAACGGACGACGCACTCGCCATTCCAGGCAAGTGTACCCACTTGCGTTTTTTTTTTGACCGTGCTTTGGTCTTAGATTGCTAGAACTGTTAGACTGTGAATGTATAGAACCGGACGTGAAATGATAGCGTCCGGGACGACTCCTGACGGCTCAGACTTGACGACGAAGTCTGAGCCTGACAACAACAACTTTTTCATGCTGTAGGGCTATCATGTGTGTGCGTGTGTGTGGACACCCTAGAATAACCCTTCCCGTCTTGTCACGTCACGTCACGTCTTGCACAGCCCGCTGGGCAATAGGGCACTCACCGAGTGATCCCTTGTACAGACTCACAGCCTGCGGGCAATAGGGCACTCTCCAAGTTGAGAGAGTGATCCCTTGTACGGATACACAGCCCGAGGGCAATAGGGCACTCTCCAAGCTAGAGAGAGTGATCCCTTGTACGGATTCTCAGCCTGCGGGCAATAGGGCACTCGCCAAGCTAGAGCGAGTGATCCCTTGTACGGATATCTTGTCTTGTCTTGTCTTGGGGTTTGGGGTTGGGTTGAGCGTGCGCACGGTAAGAGGGTCTGATCCCCCTCGAACCGTAAGGCGTGAACCCTTTCGTGTCTCACTTGTCTTGTCCTGCCTTGCTCCCGTCACGTCCCGTCTTGTCATGACACCTGTAGGTTAGTCCCGTAGTTGGTAGCACACGCTTCGACTACTACTTGTCCCGTTTTACTTTCCTGCTGCGTTACTTCCTGTCGTGTTGACCCTGTTATAACCACAGCATGCTAATCAACCAGTAAACTGTTGTCAAAAAGAACCTCAGCATGTTAATCAACCAGTAAACCGTTGTTTAAAGTTCGGTGCACTTGCAGTAAAGTCTAACCCTTCTTGTAGACTTTACCTGACGTACAGTTCCTTTTTCTTGGGTGCTGTACGTCAGGTGTTCAGCCAGAGATCGTGGACGAAGCAGACTCGCTGGAGTACGAGGAGCCGAGGACGCTGATCCAGAGTCCGTGCCTGACGAGGACCAGACCTTGAGGTCTTTTAGTCGCCACTTCCCGAGGGTACTACTTTTCGGTTTGTCTTTAAACTTGTGTTGCCATGCTTAGGCTTCTTTTAGACTTTGTACCAGTTGGATATTATTTCTCCATGTAAATGAATGCAAATTTCCTTTCCGTACTTTTGTTGTTTCGAACTATATTAATGCAAGAACCTGAAATTCTTTTAAAATGGTACCTCTACAGACGCTTATTGGGTCCGAGCTTCTAAAGCTCTGGCCTAAGCGGGCCTCGTCACGTTTCGCTTCCGTCCATTTTGGGAAGCGGGGCGTGACAGGTTTTAGTGGTGGCCCATGCAGGTCATGCAAAAGTTCGGAACAATAAAAGTAACACATTCATTTGATATCCACGTGCAAGTCTGAATTAGTTTCCCAGTCTTAGATAGTAGGAAGACTTAGGTAGACGTCCCAGGTTGATAGTCGGATGCCTTGGTTAAGATTTAGTCGTCCTCGTCCTAGACTATTTTAGCATCCCCATTTGATCCTAATCGTATTAGATATTTAGAGTCCTTCTTTTAGTTAGTCGCTCGCCCAGCTCCATCGACTTCAAGCCCAGCAGAACGTAACCTCGATTCTCTTGGGAACCCTCTCTTTAGATCCTGATTATATTCTAGCTCATAGGAAGTTTTAGAGCGGAGTTATCCTAAATCTTTAGACAACCCGATGATTAGAACCTTTGTCCTCTAGCATCCCTCTGATCCTTGCAAATTTTGTGCTATCGACCATAGAGTCCCATCGTAGCTCTTCACGATTCATATCTTACGCGAAATCTTCATGCGATCATTTTTCCTTTCTCTCGATTCTCGTGATCGTATCCTGACGATTATCATCGATCCTTCGAATTCCTTCCTTGACCAATTCTGCTTCCTCAAAAAGTAATTTTCAGAATTTGTTATTAAAATCCTTCGCTCGGTTTAATTTCTTTGAAAACTCTTATTAAATATTTAAATTTTCTTACTTTCAGTTGGGTTAAAAATTCTTTCGCAAATTTTGAAACCTTCTTGATCGTAAAATTTTAAGTTACGGTCTCGTACTTATTTTCGAATCAATATCCATCGTATTTTAGTTTTAAAACTTTGTTATCATTTCGGGAATTCAATGTATCATTTTTCTACCTACGAAATTTATTTTTAACCATTTACATACGTACTTTAGAATATTTTTCTAAAACAAAGGGGGATCTTAAATTTCTTACATATAAACATCTCTATGTTCATCGTGCTCATACTTCAAGAACCTTTGTTTAAATTCATTTTCATTTACAAAACAATCGCTACCCTCATCCCACTTTTATTTCCTTTATTTCTTGATTTCGAAACCCATTATTAAATTCTTCGCTCGGTTTAACTTCCTTGAAAACCCTTTATTATATATATTTAAAATTTATTGCTTTTCGATTAAAAGTTCCTTCTTAGATTTTGAAATCTCTTTGGTCGTCAATTTTCAAGTTACTATCTGGAAATTATTTCAAATCAGTATCTTTCATATTTTCATTTTTAAAACCGTGTTAACATTTTGATAATTCAATTTATATTTTTCTGGGCTACCAGATCTATTAAAATATTTTCTGGACTAGGTGGAACTTCAATTATTTTTATTATTATTATCATATCTAATCTATGTTCCTCGTGACCACATTTCAAAAATCTTTGTGAAAACTTATTTCCATTTGCAAAACAATCGTTTTCCACCCAACCAACTACCTCCTTATCTTGCCTTATTTGAACTCGTTCCTTCCGATCTTATTTCGTTCCGCTTTTGATTTAGTTTTCTTTCCTTCTTTTATCTAGACATTAGACCTTGTAGTTATCCATGCTATCTCCAGTTTAGGAGTAGGCCCTCTGGTAGGTGATGTCGTTGCAGTGCCTGAGTATAGGTAGAGTGGGTAGACCTGTATGAGTGTGTCATCTTTAGGATCCTGATGTTTGTCTCCTGTGTCTTGAATGTGTACTCAGTGTTAACGATGGTAAGCTGGAAGTTGTCTGAATGACGGTATTCACACTTATATGAAGGGTGTCATCGCAGGCAGATCCTTAGACTGAGTTTTAATTTTAATGAATGGTTTATCTTGGTTGTATGTGAATCATATCAAAACTTTGTTTTTTTTTAAAAACCAAAATTTTAAAGTTTTAAAATTAGCTCACAAGATCACAAATCACTTAACCTCCCTCATCCATTACCGCAACACCACACGTTTTTTTTTCCCAAATGTTTTAAATATTTCTTTGGCCTTAAATCTCTCTTTCTTTTCTCTTCTTTCTCCCTTAAACAAAATTTTCGTGTTTATGGTTGTTATATTAATTGGGGCTAGCTATTATCGATATAGGATTTTTTGTTTGCAGGTAGGCTTGGAGTGAGATGAGTTTTATTCTGGCAATGATTAATTGATTTTGGGAACACAAGGATGATGGATTAGAATAATTTTTTGGATGAAAAGAATGAACTGTCTCAGACTTATTTATAAAACCGAAGTGTGGTGGACTCAATGGAGAATTCTGTTTGAATGAAATTATATGCGAGGAGATGATAACTTATCAGACTTGAGGCTTAGACGGGTAGTAGATAGGAGTAACTACGGAGAATAGTATGAGTTAGGGTGATCATGAGATTGAGTAGAGCTTATATTAGCATTGAGACGGGTTGCTGAATTGACGTGAGAAGACTTTGAGAATAACACAACGTGTTGAGACATGTGGATGGTTAGGTTGTCGGATTTAATATTGGTTGAAAATAATTATAATAAGTAGGAGGAGATGTGATTTTGATAGTTCAATTATTTGGCAGATAAATTTATGGGGAGATATGACAAGGAATGCATTAGGGACACGGCGATTGTTAATTTGTGAATGGTATGATGAGATAGACAAATGTTCGTCTTGGATCGGTGATCGACTAGGACATAAGTTTAGCGATTGATTAATATTGGGAAGAGATTGAGAAAAATTTAAAGATGTTATAGAGGGATGATGTTTAGTGGAGGGGTATGTCATGAGAAGATGATTATTATCCTTTTTGAGAACCTGGGGTTGGAATTTGAACAGCAGTGAGGGGACTATAGTTAAGTGTTAGGATGTGAGATTAGTCGTGATTTTATCCAGTGAAAAGAAGGATTTTGATGGATTATTTGAGGAACGATGTTGAAGTTATATGATTAGAGACCATTGTGTAGGGGACGAGGGTTATAGGCTTAAGTATCTATGGATTTTATTAATTAGTCTTAGTAAGAGTGATTCCGAGGGCGGAATCATTTCTAAGGTTGGTAGAATGTAACGGTCGCTTTCCCGACCGTACGTATTTTAGCGGGGATTATTGCTTCGTGTACGTTTTTTTTTCGTATTTGATTTTATTATTGTTCTTCCGTAGCTCAGACGCGTGATCGGACCCCGCTACCCAGGACGCTCTCGGAGGCGCGATCACTCCGGTGTTTTCTTTACGATTTTTGGATACCGAATGACGAAGTTGTTTTATCTTATTATTATTATTATTTGTTTAAAAAAAAATTTTCTAACTAAACTTTCATTCAACGTAAGTGGTTATAAATCATTACTTACTTTCCTTTTAAAAAAAACAGAGAGATTATCATATCTAGACGTTTAGGATTATTTATATAAAAAAAAAGGGGAAACAACCCTAGATTTTTCTAAGCACTTATATCTGTAACTATCACCATATTTTTTTTATCTTTTTTAAATCTTAATATCCCAACTGACACCCACTACCCATCTCCCCCACGTACTGGCTTTATTTTTCTTCCCCTATCCTATAAAATAGCAACCTAGGTCTACTATTTGATCAGCCAACCCTAGGGAAACTAGGCTATCAAATTTTCGAGCCGCCACAAATTATTTTCTCCCCACGTTTTCCTCCCTTATTTAAATAACCTAGGCCCATTCTTGTTTTTTTTCAACTCAACATCTCTCAGCAGCTGCAAGCCTAAGGGTTTGTTTCATCCTTGCGTTCTTCTCAAGCTGCGCCGCCCGACCTTATTCTCCCACGCATCAACAGCGACGCTCGGCCCTTTCTTCGGCCTGTCCCCGCGCCATCAAGCCATCCCGTGGACCTTCCCTCCGGCCATCTCACCGGCGCGCACCGCCAGGCGCAAGGTAGCGTCACCTCAGCCAGCAGCAGCGCCGCCTGGCGCTGTCTCGACCTCTCCCCAAGCCGACCGGACCCCCGTCAGCCTCTCTCCCGGCCTCCCCGTCGACCTGACCCATCGCCGGAGCCATCTTCACCCGTCCCGCCTCGCCTGCGACACCGACCCCCCCTGATCGCCGCTGCACAGTCGTTGGCGACCCCCCCAGAGTCCGGTCACCGGCCAGTACGACCGCCCAGGCCCGCAGCAGCCGTGATCTCTCGTGAGAGGAGCAGCGCCGCGCCGTTGCCTTCTCCGACGCCACACAGTCGCAGAACATCTCCACGGCCCCAAGTCGCCGTCGACCGCCTACGGTTTGCCTCCAAGCCACGCAACAACGAAGAAGGGGAGCGTTTATACGGTGAGTTCATACATCGTTTTGAACTTTTGTGCAGTATTCTAGGATGATAGGGAACCTAGCCTACCTCCAGTTGCAGCATACCAACCCTTGTATTATAATGGTTTCTAGCTCAAGTTTTGGTGTTGGCAGTACTGATAATAATAGTAGGGTAATATTGAGATTAGTTGTAGCATCATTACTATTTGCAAATGTTAGTAACATATGTTAGTGAATGGTATAGAATGTTATAGTGTAGTTTTTTCTCAGTGAGTTAATGTGAAACTTTGCTTCTTTAGCCACTTATAATAACAGCATCCCCTGGTATTGTTGGGATTAATAGGGTAATTCACACAACAGGTTTTAATCGGTTAATTTGTCTTAACTGATATCGGGACCGAATGACGCGGATAGATTCCGCGCTACAACAGTCGGGTAACTAAAACCACGACGGGAATCCGAAACTGGTTCCAGATCCGACGCCAGATTCACGGTTAATCATCGTTCAGGTTGGTTCCCACTAACTCGTAGCACAACCCACACCGTAGCGAAACTGAAAACCTAACTAAAATCGGACAACTGTAATTAAATTTATTTTTTTCTGCTCCCTTAAAATGTTGTGAAACAATAGATTCGACGACCGGACTTTTGAACTGTGCATATAGGGTAGACTCGTCGATTAGGCTGAACTTTCAACTCGACTCTGAACTATTAGGGTAGCCACGTCCAAACTAGAAACGAACCTAAATAGGATTTATTGAAATCGCGACCTGACACCGTCGTCGTGACATTGTTTCAGACGGACTACCGCGGACGCGACGACTGGGACGAGACGCTCCGGACGGACGACGCACTCGCCATTCCAGGCAAGTGTACCCACTTGCGTTTTTTTTTGACCGTGCTTTGGTCTTAGATTGCTAGAACTGTTAGACTGTGAATGTATAGAACCGGACGTGAAATGATAGCGTCCGGGACGACTCCTGACGGCTCAGACTTGACGACGAAGTCTGAGCCTGACAACAACAACTTTTTCATGCTGTAGGGCTATCATGTGTGTGTGCGTGTGTGGACACCCTAGAATAACCCTTCCCGTCTTGTCACGTCACGTCACGTCTTGCACAGCCCGCTGGCGCAATAGGGCACTCGCCGAGTGATCCCTTGTACAGACTCACAGCCTGCGGGCAATAGGGCACTCTCCAAGTTGAGAGAGTGATCCCTTGTACGGATACACAGCCCGAGGGCAATAGGGCACTCTCCAAGCTAGAGAGAGTGATCCCTTGTACGGATTCTCAGCCTGCGGGCAATAGGGCACTCGCCAAGCTAGAGCGAGTGATCCCTTGTACGGATATCTTGTCTTGTCTTGTCTTGGGGTTTGGGGTTGGGTTGAGCGTGCGCACGGTAAGAGGGTCTGATCCCCCTCGAACCGTAAGGCGTGAACCCTTTCGTGTCTCACTTGTCTTGTCCTGCCTTGCTCCCGTCACGTCCCGTCTTGTCATGACACCTGTAGGTTAGTCCCCGTAGTTGGTAGCACACGCTTCGGACTACTACTTGTCCCGTTTTACTTTCCTGTTGCGTTACTTCCTGTCGTGTTACCCTGTTATAACCACAGCATGCTAATCAACCAGTAAACTGTTGTCAAAAAGAACCTCAGCATGTTAATCAACCAGTAAACCGTTGTTTAAAGTTCGGTGCACTTGCAGTAAAGTCTAACCCTTCTTGTAGACTTTACCTGACGTACAGGTCCTTTTTCTTGGGTGCTGTACGTCAGGTGTTCAGCCAAGAGATCGTGGACGAAGCAGACTCGCTGGAGTACGAGGAGCCGAGGACGCTGATCCAGAGTCCGTGCCTGACGAGGACCCAGACCTTGAGGTCTTTTAGTCGCCACTTCCCGAGGGTACTACTTTTCGGTTTGTCTTTAAACTTGTGTTGCCATGCTTAGGCTTCTTTAGACTTTGTACCAGTTGGATATTATTTCTCCATGTAAATGAATGCAAATTTCCTTTCCGTACTTTTGTTGTTTCGAACTATATTAATGCAAGAACCTGAAATTCTTTTAAAATGGTACCTCTACAGACGCTTATTGGGTCCGAGCTTCTAAAGCTCTGGCCTAAGCGGGCCTCGTCACGTTTCGCTTCCGTCCATTTTGGGAAGCGGGGCGTGACAGGTCGCTACGATTGAAGGATGGAGTCCTCCGACAGAAGTTGACAATGAAGGCAAGGAATACATCAAACCAGCGAGGGATTGGGATCCAGAAGAAGATCGTGCCGCATTAGGAAACTCTAAGGCAGTGAATGCCAGCTTCACTGCAGTTGATGAAGAGCAGTTCAAGCTGATATCCACATGTGAGTACGCTAAAGAAGCTTGGGACATTCTTTAAAACGTTCATGAAGGAACAAGTATAGTTAAGGCTTCTAAACTCCAAATGCTCGCGTCACAGTTTGAAAATCTTAGAATGAATGAAAATGAGACTGTGGCTGAATTTAATGGTAGACTAAGGGACATAGCCAACCAGGCCGTTCAACTGGGCAAGAAATACTCTCAAAAGAAGTTGGTAGAGAAGATGCTGAGGTCTCTTCCGGAAAGGTTTTCTGCTAAAATTGCGGCTATTGAAGAAGCAAGAAATACTTCCACCATGAGACTGGATGAACTCATGGGTTCTCTGCAAACCTATGAGATGAATCGCAAACAGAATAGATGGCATTAAAGGCAGAGGCAAGTGAAACTTCTACATCGGATAATGAGTCGGAGCTTGATGACGACATTGCATTACTAACCAAGAATTTCAGTAGGATGATGAGGAAGATTAGTAATAGAGGTCAGAATTTCAAACCTGCAAATAGGGTGTTGCGTTAAGGTCCTCCGGCTGTTGAAAAGACTACTAGCCGTCATATCCAAAGGTATGATTCAAAAACCAAAGGAAAGTGAATACAATGCAGAGAGTGTGAAGGTTTTGGTCATATACAAGCTGAGTGCGCCAATACCCTTAAGAAGCAAAAAGGAAAATCTCTAGCCAGTACTTGGAGTGATGAAGATTCTGAAGGAAGTGCAGAAGATGACGGCATAACCAGCAATTATGTTGCCTTCACTGCAACTCTGAAAAGTCACTCTGAGTATGACACACCTAGAAATGTTGAACACAATGTTGCAACATCGGCTACAACATCGAGTACCAGACGAGGAAATGTGAGACATGATGTTGAAACAGATAGTACAACTTTTAGCAGTAAGGTCGACTCTGAAGGTGATAGTGAGGAGGATGTTGGTAATGAAGACATTCGGTCAGCATATCAGGTTATGTTCAACAAATGGATGGATATCTGCAAAGTGAACAAGAATTTGAAGGATGAATGTTCTAGATTGAGAAGTGAGAAGGATGAGACCAGAGCTAAACTGTTGAAGACGGAGCTTAGTCTCAAAAATCTTGAGAACAGCCTCAAGAGAACAGTGCTTAGAGCTGAAAAGGCAGAGAGCACCATCAACAGATGGAACTCTGGGAAGTTTAAACTTGATGATATTCTCAACATGGGAAATGTGTCTGGAGATCGAACAGGATTCAGATACAACAGAGGGGGCCACTTACATACATCCATGACAAGGTGCGTTATCATTTCTAAAGAGCATGAAAAACAGAGTCAGCACAACAGGTATGAGCCAAAAGGGAAGAAAAGAAAAGGTTCAACATCCAGGCATCATGTATGTGATTACTGTAAGCAAGTAGGGCACAATGACTGGAGTTGCTTCTGACGTATGAAGCATTGGAATGAAGGCAGAAGTGTTTGACATCCCCACAAAAGGACAACGAAGAAATGGGTTAAGAAATCTGAGTTGGTAAGCAAGGTGGCATACACTTCGTTGGTTATGTTTTCAGAAAATCTGTGGTATTTTGACAGTGGGTGTTCTCGACACATGACTGGAAATAAGGGACTTCTCATTGAGTATTCTACCGGCAACAAAGGTCATGTAACCTTTGGCGATGGTCAGAGAAGTAAGGTAGTTGGAAAAGGGAACCTCAATGTGACAGGGTCCCTGAAGCTGAAGGACGTGATGCATATAGAAGATCTGAAGGCAAACCTCATCAGCATAAGTTAGCTGTGTGATCAAGGTTTGCTAGTCCGATTCACCAAAGATGAATGTCTTGTCTTCAATGGAGATGATGTATGTATTATTACTGGAAAAAGGTCCAATGACAACTGTTACCTCCTGCAAGATCTCAACAAGTGCTTCAATATCACCAATGATGTTTCAGAACATTGGCATCAAAAACTGGGCCATTTAAATTTCAAGACCTTAATGAAGATATCTCAAGCCAGAGCTGTTCGTGGGATACCAACTCTAACCAAGAAGAAAGAAGGTGTATATGAACCAAGCCAACTGGGAAAGCAGAAGAAGATGAGTAATAAGCAAATCCAGACGATTACTACCTCGAAAAATCTTAAGCTATTGCACATGGATCTGATCGGACCCATATCAGAAACTAGCATGGGAGGTAAGAAACATATTTATGTTTGTGTTGAAGATTTTTCTCGGTTTACTTGGGTAGATTTTCTTAAAGAGAAATCAGACACATATGAAGCCTTCAAGAGACTGTGCACTCGTCTTCAAGTTGAAAAAGGAGACAGCTTTGGCAAAATTGTCAGGATTCGGAGTGATCATGGAAAGGAGTTTGAGAATCACTCCTTCTCTGAATACTGTGAATCACACGGTATTGGACATGAATTTTCGGCTCCAACGACTTCTCAACAAAACGAAGTGGTTGAAAGGAAAAACCGCACTCTTCAAGAAATGGCACGTGTTATGTTGAATGCTCTGGGGGGTCAATGTTAAGTGCTGGGCTGAAGCTGTCAATACAGCCTGCTACACTATTAATAGGGTTTATCTTCGGCCAAGAATTGAGAAACCCCCTATGAGATCTGGAAAGGCAGGAAATCTGATGTATCCTACTTTCACATCTTTGGAAGCAAATGTTATATCTTGCAAGACCGTACTCCCAGGCGGAAGTTTGATGCCAAGAGCGACAAAGGAATCTTCCTTGGTTATTCCACAAAGAGTCGTGCCTTCAGAGCTCTGAATCAACGCACAGATGTTATGATGGTATCTATCAATGTAGTGGTTGACGATTTTGATCAGGGAGAGGCTGTCCTAAGTGAAGGAAGGGTGGTTCAAGAAGACGACACTGATGAGGAAGATCATGTTGAAAATAATGTTGCAACAAGTAAGACAAATCAGAACAATGTTGAACAAAAAGTTGCAACACAGGATACAACTATAGTTGAGATACCACAGGTTGAGGCTGATGATGCTCAAGGTACTGAAGGAATCACTAAAGTTATACGCGATCATCCTCCTGAGTTGATCATTGGTGATGTGCATGACAGCCGCCAGACAAGAGGCACTTAGTCGTGTCAACTATAGAGACTTGGCCAGGTATGCTTACTTCCTCTCTGTTGTTGAACCCAAAAATGTGAAGGAAGCTATTGTTGATGAATTATGGGTTTCGGCCATGCAAGAGGAGTTGAACCAATTTCAACGTAATGATGTCTGGAGCTTGGTTGAGAGACCTAAAGGAATAAATGTCATTGGGACGAAATGGATCTTCAAGAATAAAACTAATGAGATGGGAAATGTAACTCGCAACAAAGCGTGTCTAGTGGCTCAAGGATATACCCAGGTGGAAGGGATCGATTTTGATGAGACATTTGCTCCAGTTGCTCGTTTGGAAACCATCAGATTACTGTTGGTAGTTGCATGCTTTCTAAACTTCAAACTCCATCAAATGGATGTGAAGAGTGCGTTCTTGAAGGGGTTATTGAATGAAGAAGTATATGTCGAACAACCAAAAGGTTTTGCAGATCCTTTTCTTCCAAATCATGTCTACCGGTTGAAGAAGGCGCTATACAGTTGAAACAAGCACCAAGGGCCTGGTACGATAGATTGACTACATACCTTATCCAAAAGGGATATGAATGAGGATGAGCCGACAAAACACTGTTTGTCCAAAGGACCGGGTCAAGTGTTATGGTTGCTCAGATCTACGGAGATGATATAGTTTTCGGATCAACGTCACAACAGTTGGTACGTGAGTTCATTGCCCTCAAACAGAAAGAGTTTGAGATGAGCATGGTTGGTGAGCTGAACTTATTTCTTGGGCTTCAAGTTAAGCAGTGTACTGATGGTTTATTCATCTCGCAAAGCAAATATGCTAAGAACCTAGTAAAGAGATTCGGTCTGGAAAATGCTAGACATGTCCGCACCCCTATGTCCACCACTGAAAAACTATCCAAGGATGATGGAGGAAAATCAGTTGAGGTTACTCTATACAGAAGTATGATATGCAGTCTTTTGTATTTGACAACCAATAGGCCGGATATCAGCTTCAGTGTAGGAGTCTGTGCTCGCTATCAAGCGTGCCTTAAAGAATCTCATATCACTGCTGTAAAGAGGATTATCAGATATGTCAGTGGGACGACAGATTATGGCATATGGTACACCAAGGATACAAACACACTAATTTCAGGATACAGTGATGCAGACTGGGTAGGGAATACTGATGATAGGAAGAGCACTACAGGAGGATGTTTTTATGTGGACAATAATCTAGTCTCCTGGTACAACAAAAAACAGAACTCCATTTCGTTATCTACTGCAGAGGCTGAGTATATTGCGGCAGGAAGTTGTTGTACTCAACTGCTATGGATGAAGCAAATACTGACAGACTATAGGTTGGAACAAGGGATATTAACTATCCTATGTGATAATCAGAGTGCTATAAACATCTCCAAGAACCCAGTTCAGCACTCCAGAACCAAACACATCGACATCCGTCATCATTTCATCAGAGAGTTGGTCGAGAAGAAGTCTCTCACTCTGGAATATGTGGCTACTACTAATCAACTAGCTGACATTTTCACAAAACCTTTGGATTCTAGCAGATTTGAAGAACTGCGACAAGCCCTAGGGCTGTGTCGTATCTGATGTTGATCCTTTTGTTGTGAAGAATGTTGCAACATCCAGTTGCAACATAAGGTGAAACGGTGCGGTCATTTGTTATTGGGTCGGATACCTCACAGATATATTTTTTCTGCCCGTTATTTATGTTCTCTTGTTTCACTCTTTCCACCCAAGGCACTATTTTCTCTCTCAAATTTTTTTGTTCAAGATTCTCTGAACGGCTTTTCTACGGTTCTTGATTTTGTATGTGGAATTCTTCTTCTTCTTCTAATATGGCGCAAGATCGAAAGGAGAAATCATCGCAGACCCCTCGACGCTACTCTCGTCGGACCTCCTCATCACAAAAGAGTGCTTCTTCGTCTTCTCCTCCTCCAACCAAGCGGAAGGGAGTGGCTCCATGAACTTCGCGTGCCTCTTCCTTTGGTAATTCTCCCTTTTTCCATCTCCAGTATCATTTAAAGACATGCAGACTCCAGTTGGTTCGAATTTGGAAATTACGAGTTTTCCCCAATTTTGGAAATTCCTCTTCTGCGAGAACCCTTGATGCCTGATTCGTGTGAGGATGAAGATTATCCAGCCCCTGTCACTATCCAGGACTGGTTCTGGCACTACGAAGAACTGGACGGAGATTGGATCTCTCTTGGGTTGATGTTTCTGGTATTCATTTTGATCAACTTATGCGTAAAACGATTCGGGGTTAAGTAATGAGTGTTGAAGTGCCTCGGGATAACAAGATCATCATTCATACCTGGAATCCCAAATCTTTCGTTAAAATTTCTGAAATTGTTGTAGTGGATATCTCGGATTCGGACTCATCTGTTTCTGCTGAGAAGTCTTGGTCAGGGGGAGTTAATGAAGCTTCTTCTTCCCCTAAGGTTGCCGAGGAATCAGGTGTCCATAATGCTGAGAAGCCGGATGTGCATGATGAACCTGAGGATATGGCCAATGTTGATGTTGCATGTGATGTCCCATCCCACGAAGATGATCTAGTCACTCCGTCTCCTATGTGTGTGTGGATGGAAGTGGTGTCCAGAATTTGCATGAGGGTGGTAATGGCTCCTTAAGTGGAACTAATGTAAATGACTGTGATCATAATGTCTGCCCTGAAGATATTTCTCTCATGGATCGAGATGAGCCTTTGTTGAATGTGTCTCATGTTGATGTCCCTCCTGAGAAGCTTCTGTCCCATGGTGTTGAAGAAGAGCTTGCTCAGTGTTCTGTGGATGTGGAATACGGTAGGAGTGCTCAGGATCCACCTCCTCATCCTATTGAGACTGAATGTTGTGTGAAACTTGGTGTTTCTACTATTGATCCAGGCACGGATGATGTTGGTGCTAATGTTGAAGCTGCAGTCGAGTCTGTTTCACTACCGACAGGAGTTGAATCCTGTAATGTTGCACAAAATGTTGCAACATTTGATTCAACATGTGAGGCTGTTGCTCTTGACACCTCGTCCCAGATCTCTCCAGAAGATAACTTGTGTTCCTCCTTTGTACGGAAGGCCAGGTCTGCCCCAAGAAAACGTAAAGCATCATCAGATCATGACTCTGCTTCTCCTCCTAAAATGTCTAAAGCATCGACCTCTACGACAGGTCCCTCTAGTTCCTCATCTTTTACTTTATCTGATGCTCTCAGTAGAGTTTTCTTTGACAAAGTCCATAAGAATAGATGGGCTTCCTACTCTGATCGATCTATTTTTTCTGAGAAAGTCTTGAATGCAGCATCTTTCGAAAAGACTCAATTGGTCACTATTCTGAAAGACTAGGCTTGCTTCATGCTGCCTCATGCTTCAGAACCTTTTATCCTGTCTTGGTGCGTGAGTTCTACTGCAATCTGTCCAAGTCTGCTGGTGATGCATCTTCACGCTGGGGATTCAGGAGCTATGTTAGAGAAAAGATCGTCTCTTTTTCTCGTAGCAATTCTGTACAGCACAAAATACTTAGCAGTAAGAGCTGAGGTGTGGTGTGTACAGCAAAAGTAATGTCAAGCGTAGTGCGTACAGCAATATGTATGGACAAGTGTGATGTGCACAACAATAGTCAATCGTGACAATAATTTTAGCAGTCTACTCCATAGCATCAGCAGAGGTAAAGCGAATGGTGCATCTATCAACCAATCAATCAATCTCCTATCTAGTGACATGCCCAGTGTCTGAGGGGGAGGTGACCAGCATCACACCCAAGTCGACGGGAGCTACCCGTGACTCTATACTCACCGACCCGGCCAGGTGTCGGTCAAGTTCACCACTAGAGTGTAATCCAGCTTTCCAGCCTCTACAACACTAGACTACGCCACCCAAGAGTTCTTGCTGGAACACGAGCCAGCCTAATCCATATTACGAGCACGCCCGAGTTTGTCAACTTGCATGACATCACGATTTCACGATTTCGCCTCTTGGGCGCACGATTCATAATTTCACGATTTTTCTCAAGTTATGTCATTCCGTAATTACCCGAAGGCCCAATGATCTGTAAATTGTTCGAAGACCCAAATATCTGTAATTGCCCCGAGGGCTCGGTTTTCACAATTCGATAGGGTGCACAGCACATGATAAATCGAATGACAAGAAAGAATAGCATTTCATGTGTATCGTTTAAGTGCTAAAACCACCAATACATTAAAAGGATTCATTAAAGACTTTTCCGAATATGAAAGTTGCTTACTAGGCAGTACCAAAGATGTGCGTTACTTTTTAAGTTTAGTACACGATAAAATACTCGCGTCTTTGGAAAAAGTCTGAAGAAAGTAATATACTTGCGCCATCAAAAGTTGTAGGAAAGAAACCATATATTTGCAGGTTGTATATACTTGTAAGAGGTAAGTACTTGCCAATCATAAAATCTCAGTTTACACTAATTTAACTGCAACGGTTATAAAATAATTAAAGAGGTGCACTTGCCTGATGCGACGCGATTTGGGTGTCCAGATAGTAGCAATGAGGTGTGTAGCGCGTTTCTGCGAAGTTGGGTTCGCGATATTAATCAGACAGTTCTAAGCTAATAAAATATTAAAGACACATGTACAAATCTACCTATGTAAGGTAACAATTATATATAACATACTCTAACCGCATATAATAATAAGTAACTAACACATAAATAAACTACATATAAATATATTTATAAAACTGACAACCTGTGAGTTGCAAGCTATAGAGTATAGGATATTGATGTAGGGCAGCCATCATTGAGTGGGTTTGCATAGGTTCTAGGCCTTAGGGTACGGTTTATGAAGGAAACTTTATTAAACACAATTATATATATATACTAGCAAATAACCCGTGCACACGTGCACGTGGACTGGGAAAAAACGGTCTGAAAGGGGGGAAGAATAAAAAGTGTGCGTGGTGTGTGGGGGGGGAGGGTCCAGGGGCAAAAATGTAAAAACCGGGGTTGTATGTGCAAAATTCCCAACCTCCTCTCTTATCCCTCAAATCTCATCTCTTATCCAATTTATCTTGTCCAAATTTTCTTATTCAATTTCTCTTGATAACCTCCCTATTTTATAGTATAGATATGTATGTGTGTATTTATGTATGTATATGTATGTATATGTATTTATGTATATGTATATTCTTGTCCAATTTCTCTTCTCCAATTTCTCTTGATACCATCCATATTCTATAGAATAGATGTATGTATATGTATGTATGCATGTTTATATATGTATGTATATAATCTTGTCCAAATTCTCTTATCCAAATTCTCTTGTCCAATTTCTCTTATCCAATTTCTCTTGATATCATCCCTATTTTATATAATAGATGTATATGTATGTATGTATATGTATGTATATGTATGTACTAGTCATAACCCGTGCCCGAGGGCACGGTTCATTTAAGATTTTCACTCGCGAAATCTTTGTTCCCCAAAAATTATTGCCATTGTTGTGATATATGGTTTATATGATAGCATGGTTTATATGTATAGCATGGTTTATATGTATGCTCGCACCATTGTTGTGATGCAGAAAAACAGATACGTATATTATGTCTTATATATATGGTTTATATGATAGCATGGTTTATATGTATGCTCGCACCATTGTTGTGATGCAGAAAAACAGATACATATATATGCCAATTGTGCCAAAATAACTTCCGTAATCACTAACAATATGAATGCATCATAACCCGCAACAGAATTTCATAGCTTCATCTTTCATTATGCAAAAGTCTCGCAATCAAAATTAGCAATGAAACCTGATCCACAAATATAGCATGACAAATTTAATCCAAAATTTCCATGGATGCATCGGTATTTTTGATCAAAAAACTAATTGCATAATTGAAAGAGGTCAATTGAATAAAAAAATATCGAATGATGACATTTAAAAAAGACGATTTTTATGTATATCACATAAAAGAAGCTAAAACAATATATTAACCCCCATTTAGCATTGTTAAAATAACATTCTCTAATAATCAAAATAACCTTCATCGTGAATCAAATTTTTAGAATACATTCACGGTTCTACCAAACAACACTTACAAACTAACTCGGATTAGAGAACATCAATACAACCACTATTCAGAACCAACACCTAACTTCTATGAAACATCTTCAAATAATACAACGAAGAAAACGATAACAATTGATGGAAGGACCACAACATTTTCCCTTGTTGAGTTGAAAAGCTCCTTCTTTCGATGTCTGAGCATGTACGCATACACGGGCTACCTTGTCAATCCATCCCAAACGAAGAAAATAAGTCAGCGGTTGTAGGATACATTTATGTTCTGGATACTGTCAATCATTCATATATTGTAGAGGTTGTCGACACAATGTTATGTTCTGGATTTATAGGATACATTTACTTAAGCTCGTAAAAAACAAATCCAATGAACAGAAATGTAAGATATCATTTTCTTCTTCACTTGAGAAGTGCCTATGTTCTCAATGGTAGACAAATATAAGATATGTGCTTTATACATCTGCAGTATATTTTAGTAAAAGTGTGCTAAAAAGGGAGAAGAAAATGTAGGTGATAAAAATTCTTAGTCCGAAGATGCAAAGCTCCTGCAATCAACTTTGTATTTACGAAAAGATGTAGTCAGCAATCCATTAAGAAATAAGAACCAAAACACCCTCATTATAGATTCTTTTTGATCTGTTTTCCCCCGTTCTCCCCTAACCCTATATACATTAAGAAATAAGAACCAAAATATAAGACAGAATCATACTTCAAGGAATAAAATTACATATCGACAAAAAAAAAGAAACGAACAAAAATGCTCAAGTTGGTTACGTTTAAGGCGTCTCCAGGGATCGCGTCTCCAGGGGTCGTGATGGGTGAGGCAATTCCCCATCAAATTGTCAGACCCTTTCTTCCATTTTTGCCGCCCCCGCTCCCAATCTCGATGGCAATGGAGCCGGATAAACGTGATCCCTCCCTCCCCCCTCCTCGACCCAAACTCGATATCGGACCGAGGGAGCTCCGACAACCTCGACGAACCGAGACCCTAAGAGGCGGTGGATCGTCGGAGAAAATGGCGGGGTTCATTTCTGTGCCTCGTCACCACAAAGGACATAGCATTCACAAAATACAATGTAAAATGCCATTGCTTACCTTCGATAAACTGAGAGAACTGAGAGAAAGAAGATGTAAAAAGGATCAAAAAGAGATGTGGGCATTTGAGGTTTGAGGTTTCCATAAACGCTGAACAGTAAGCACGCACGCGCGCATACATTCACTAATGAGCAAACTGACGAAGAATGAATCGAGTACCTGAAGTTCCAGATTTTGCAATGGTTCTCAATTTATTGATCAGATCCTCTTTTGTCATCCTTATGCCTCAGTCACGAACTGAAAGAACCTCACAAAAACCACCGTGATCTCAAGCAATCTACAAATGCAAGTAAAACTTCACTGAAACTCACCGTGATATCAAGCTTCGTGATGTCACCTTCACCTAATTTTGTCCAATGCCTGCGCGAACACCCATATGAGATAATATATTTTAAAGAGAACAATGAAAAAAAGTGAGCATATACATCGGATGCATTCGATATGAGCTCTCTCAAGAAGTTGAGTTGATGATGATATCCATCAGCCGTGACACCTCTGCCTGGAAAGCAAACTTCTCCGCACTCTCGCGCAAAAATGTCTTTTTTTTGGAGAGAGCAGGTCGGTGGGAATTTGAGGTTTCATCCCAAATTGCGGTTTCCCCCCAAATGTTTTTAAAATTCAAAATGATTTTGAGAAACCCAACAGCTTTGTTTGGTTTCCAGGCAGAGAAGGGTGGGAATTTGAGGCCCACAGAGAGAGAAGGTTTGGTTATTGTTTAAAATTGAAACTGCGGGTCATAAATGAGACAGACCAAGGACCCACGCTGCGGGGCATAAATGGGACGCACTACCTTCTTCAAACAGTGAATTTAAGTTTTGAAAGTTTTATTTCTTTCCCAACGCATTTCCCCTCCCAAAATTCAAAAGTTTCCCCCCAAAATTTCTCAAAATCTCATCCCAACCATTCATTCCCCAAGATTAAATCCAGACCGTCTTTTATCAACCAGTTTGTCCTAGTCAGCTTGTCCTAGTCAGCCCTAGGATTCAAAAATCGCTGTCAAATGTATAATAGATATACTCTTGTCCAAATTCTCTTATCCAAATTCTCTTGTCCAATTTCTCTTATCCAAATTCTCTTGATAACATCTCTATTTTATAAAATAGATAGATGTATGTATATGTATGTATATGTATGTATATATGTATATGTATGTATGTATGTGTATATATGTATGTATATTTATGTATGTATATACTCTTGTCCAAATTCTCTTATCCAAATTCTCTTGTCCAATTTCTCTTATCCAATTTCTCTTGATATCATCCCTATTTTATATAATAGATGTATATGTATGTATGTATATGTATGTATATGTATGTATATACTCTTGTCCAAATTCTCTTATCCAAATTCTCTTGTCCAATTTCTCTTATCCAAATTCTCTTGATAACATCCTTATTTTATAGAATAGATAGATGTATGTATATGTATGTATATGTATGTATATGTATGTATATATGTATATGTATGTATGTATGTGTATATATGTATGTATATTTATGTATGTATATACTCTTATCCAAATTCTCTTATCCAATTTCTCTTGTCCAATTTCTCTTATCCAATTTCTCTTGATAACATCCCTATTTTATATAATAGATATCCAACTTCTCTTATCCAATTTCTCATGTCCAAATTCTCATGTCCAATTTCTCTTGATAACATCCCTCTTTTATATAATAGATATATATACATATATATATATCATAGCCATGGGTAAAGTTCTTACATGCACTCACAGTTCATTCTCCCTTATGCTAACATATGATGATACATTAAAATAACGTGCATGCTTAACTAATCGTAAATATATGTAAGTTGTAAAATAATTTAACCATGCATGTTCCTTACGTGTGTGCAGGGCGACTCCAGTGGCGAGCGGCGACGAACCGGAGAGGGGGGGTTCTCGACGAGCTGCTCAGGTTGTACAGCGGTAAAGGGGGAGGTCTGAGTTGGCGTTTGATCACGGCTGAGCGGTGAAACCCGGTGGTCGTCGTGAAGTCAGAGGGAAGTCGAGGCGATTCGGAAATCAGGCACGACGGCGAAAGTCCGAGGGGCGATGTCGAGGGTGGCCGTGGGATTGATGGCGGTTGATGGCGTCGCCGAGTTCCCGGTGGCGGTGAACATCGGAGAAGTGAGGTGGGCGGGGACACGGGAACAGGGCGGAGGGCTGGCGGCGTTCGGGGCGAGCGCCGGATGTGGGTCTTGCAGGCAGAGGAGGTGACCCTTGGGCGTCGGACGGTGGTAGAAATGGGGGGGTCGCGGTGGCGGATCTGAGCGACTGATCGGAGCAGGGGTTCGGCGGTGGCGAGAGGAGGGGCGCACAGCGACGGGCTGTTATCGAAGGTGGCGGTGGAGATTGGATGGGGGTGGCCCGGGGTCGATGGGAGATGGAGGAGAGTCGGAGGGCGGGGCAAATGGGCGGATGGCGCTGAGCGGCGGAGGAAAGGGGAGGCGCCGTGTGAGGAGAAGGAGGCTGGGCGAGACATGAGAGGGGTTTCTAATGTAGAGAGAGAACAGGATGGGGTTTAATAGATGAGGGCCTGGGGTTATTTGTTTAGGCTAGGGCTAGGTTTTTGTAGGGGAGGTAGCAGGCTACGGTTTTAAAATTTTATAAAAGCTGTGCATGTGTTTTAGAGAGAGAGGGGTAGGGCTTAAGGGTGATGCGGCCTAGGTCAGTGCGTGGGTCCTTGAGGTTAGAAAATTTAGAATGGGTTTAATGTTATGGCTAATAAGGAAATATTTGAAAAGTAATTTAGGATTTGAAATATAATTAATAGTTTTGTAATTAATAGGTTTAAATCGAGGGAATTAAGGGCCAATCAATACGTTTTTAATGTGTTTTATTAGGAAATTCTACATTTGAATTTCAAAAACGTTTAGAAGATTTGAAACTAGAATTTGAATTTTGAAGGTTTAAATTAATAATACAAGGATATTTGAAAATAATTATTAAAAGATTTGTTTTTAAAAGAAATAGTTTTAATAAAAGATTTGTTTTAAGTGGGATTGATTAGGGAAATTAAGAGCTAATATAATAAGGAAAGTTTGAATATTAGAAATAATATAGGGGGTTTAAAATAGAAGGAGTTTAAATAAAAAGATTTGTTTTAATAAATAACAATTAGTGAAGAATTATTAGTAAGAGTTTAAAAGGAAAGTTTTTGAATGACAATATTAATTAGAAGGATTAATAGTGAGAGATAAAATGGAAGGTTTTTGAAATTTAAAAGGATTTGTTTTAAATACAATTCATTAGGGAAAATAAATTAGTAAGAGATAATAGGAAGGTTTGAATAGCCATTATATTTAGGGAAAATTAAAGACAATGTATTTTAGGAAAGCTTGAAAGATAGTAATAATTAGAGGAATAATGGGTTTGAATGAGTACATTACTTCCAAAATAGTTATTATTTAATTAGGACTATAAAAAGAAGGTTTTTAAATGAATTCGAATTTAAGTTTCTTAAAACATTTGAATTTAAATTTGAATAACTATTTATATGAAATCAAATAATAACATGTTTACATATACATATAGCTACTTAAATACGTATTTAAGTATTTAAAGTTAATTAAAATACGTTCGTAATTCAAATACGTAAAAGATACGGAAAATCACGAAACAGAAGATAGAATATACGAACAAAAATACGTACCATTAAATACCGGCCGTTACACTTGGTGCGTGAGTTCTACTGCAATCTGTCCAAGTCTGCTGGTGATGCATCTTCACGCTGGGGATTCTGGAGCTATGTTAGAGAAAAGATCGTCTCTTATTCTCGTAGAAATTCTGTACAGCACAAAATACTTAGCAGTAAGAGCTGAGGGAGGAAATGTGGACGACATGGGCCAACTCTTTAATTTTCCTGTAGTGACGACATTTATGAATTTATCAAAGTCCTCGCTGCAGGTCTCCAAAATCTTGCTGTGATTGAAGCAAGATCACTTTAAAATCTTGTTCAACACAGTGGGAGAATTTTTTTAAGGTACGAGCATGGCATTTAAACATGTCATGGATGACAAGTATTGCATGAATCATTCACACGACAAGTACAAGACAAGAAAAGTAAGCACCTCGTGCACAGAGATTCCGTCTTTTGGCTAGAGGGCGGATCAGGCCACTCCTAAGCTCAAGTAACCGTTTATCCCTATCCCTCCACGTGTATCGGGCATTGGTTTTTAGCCAACACATGAGGCCCGCTTCTGGACCACGAGCCAGGAAGTGTTTAAACAAGTATGGCGTAGGGGTGCACCTAGCCGGACAAGTAGTACGAGTACAAGTATTGTAGCGTGTGCTACGAATGCGACATTCAATGCATGGATGACATGACATGGCAAGTAGTAAAGCGTACAAGTAAGGAAAGTAAACGTGACAGTTTAGTATGCATGAACAACTAGTTTAAGGGGTGGATCTAGCTTCGTTGTCAAGCTAGATCAATTAGGTGACGGATCTAGTTTCGTTGTCAAACTAGATCAAGTAGGCGTCTAGCCAGCTATCATTTCACTGACTAGTCTCTTTTACGCTAGGAACAAGGAAGTGGCCTAAAAACATGGCCCTACACAAGAGTTGGCAAGTTTCACTTGCCTGCAAGTACGACGTCTGAGCACACCGTCCAATGAGTCCAAAAATCACAATTATTCTACGTGCACAAGTCCACCGGCCTAAAGTCCATATTATTAATCTTGATTAGTGAATTTAAAACATTTAAAATACTTTAAAAATACTGATTTTAGTCTTGATTAGCATGCAATTGGGTTGGGGGGTCCTAGGGGTGCAAAGCGTTACCTCAACACGACGCGAAAGCTACACCGGCGTCGGGTAGCGACGCCGGGGGTTGGAATAAAAGATCGCGCTCCAAGTCCAGATTCCAATATAGTTTCCTCGCTGGAAGGTTCAGAGCATCAACCGGAGCGACGGTTCCAGATTCCAAAGCTAGCACGTGCGACGACGGGCTACGACGTGCGACGACGTCGTACGCGGCAAGTCGCCAAAGAGAACGCACCTAGGTGGGGCCCACAGTAGTCCTAGGGACCTTTGGGGGACCCACAATACCTCTGGAGAACTTGGGGGGCCCACGGTGGCAAGCGATGCAACGGGTGCGGGGTTGCGACGAACGTCGCTCGGTCAGACCGAGCCGCTGCGAGAGATTCTCTCGGTCAGACCGAGAGATCACGGCGAGGGGGTCGGTCGCAGTGCAACGGAGAGCGTTGCAAGGCTTGGGGGTTGCAACGTTGCAGTTGCAACGTTGCGGAGCGGAGCGGAGGCGGGGAAATCTCTCGGTCAGACCGAGAGATGTCCTCGGTCGGAGCGGGGAGCGGGGTGGCGACAGTAGTGGGGTGCGGGGCTTGCTTGGTGCGGGCGGTGGCCTCGGTCAGACCGAGGGAACGGAGCGGAAATCTTCGGTCGTGCACAGGCGACGGCTGCAATGTTGCGACGATTCGTCGCAACGTCAAATTTGGGTTTTGGAAGACGCTAGGGCTAATTTCTTGCGAAAATAGGTCTTCCTAGGGGTTGTTTATATAGTGTAGATGGGTTGACTTGGTTTAGGGCTAAATCTAATAGGATTAGAAGTTTAGAAATATTTAAAATTTAAATCTCAACTTCTCCAACTCACCCAAGGATTTGACTTGGTCCAAATGAGCTGGAAATTGGCTCAAAAATTCTTTAAAACGTTTTAAACTCAAATAAATTTTATTTGGCCGAAAATAATTTATAAATTAATTATTAAAAATAATATAAAACTTGTTAAAAATATTAAAGTGGTCAAATGAACTCCAAAAATTATAAAATAAATATCGGGGTGATCGTGATGACGAATATGAGCTAACTAAGAAGACGGATCTTAAATTCGATGTCGGACGACGAAACTAAAAATAGAAACGTCTCCCGTCAAGAGTGAGAATCGTCACGTCTCATCGAGTAAGATTAAGTTGTGGGAAAACGACTCGAGAAGTGTCATTCCAAGAGAGTGCCACTATTTAATACTCTCAGAGACGTTCACAACGGCATATCACACAAAAGTGTTCACGAGCAAACAAAGTCTAAAACAAACACGTGCACGGTCAAAAGCACGTGCACGAACAACGTACCGCGAAAAGTGGTCGTTACATCCTCCCCACCTTAGAATAAAGTCCGTCCTCGGACTTTCTAATATCGCTAGTCACTCTAGTAACTACCCCAATCAAGTCATATAATAATTCAACCAGGTATAGTTATTACAAGTGCTTATATATGCACTAAGTAGTCAAACATTAATACTACCAACACGTATATACATTCACGTATGTATACACTTATACTTATTATAGTCAGTCAAACTCATACACGTATTTCATTCGTATATATAAGCATACACCCTTATATACCTAGCACAAAACAATAGTTCAGATACTCTTATAAGGATAGTCTCACACTTAGCAAATACAATCATTGCTCTACATATAGGTAGCTACCTATGCACAAACATCAAGGGTATACTACCCTATGATAGTCATCCAATACCAAACATCTCAACACATATAGTCACGCCATACCATTTTTAATCAAGTTTTACTATATCTAATATATATATTCACCACTACTATAGTTCCACAATATATAGTCATTCAAGTACATGCAAATAGTTCACCATATATTCTCATCACATACGGTCCTATAACTGTATTTACGACACACCACATATATCGTAGTCATCAATACTTATAACTAAGCACATACTTACCCGTGCATGGTGCACACCCATACACGCTAACATTTCATTTACATACACCAATCATACCATTATATAACTAGCACACATACACACCTAGCTTTAGCTAGTACACATACGTTCACACGAGCAAGTCCTTAGTAATTAGCTATACCACTAGACCAACACCTATAACTATATACTGGCGTAGCGACCCACAGTCATATGCGTAGCACAACCAGGCACAAACACTCCTATCACTATACATACATCAAACGTCGCTATATTCAACTTCAGACATACATTCAATGTACTTAGAGTATACCCACTCAAGCATGAGTGAGACTCAATACATATATCAGAATATTCTATATACGTAACACGACATTCATACCTGTACCAATACCACTCCCATATATATACATCTACCAATACAACCATATACATTCCATAAATCAATCACACTTAATATTTAGTCAGGCAATACTCACATAGTTAAATCAATTTACATACCATAATAATAACATTACAGACATCAGCACCCACATATTTATAATACCCTCCCTAATACATGCATACGTATTCATCGTATAGTCACACACATGTAACACATATATTCATACCATAGCCTACTACCTATAATTAGTATACTAACACATCCACACGTACATAATTAAGATGTGCAATAGTCGTGTATACCTCACGGTATGCACGCATGCAACATCCCGTAAAGCAAGCAGTACCAATCAAAATTATAATTCTACTACCATATGTATAACACTTATATACTCAGGCAACAAAACATACTACTTACGTCTAAACACAATACATACCCACATACGAGCACACACTCATACGTGCTAACATATAGATCCCATAATAGGCCTACCCTCTTAACCATACGTACTCTTATTATTATCACTACTAACATACACATAGCTTTACCAATCATTTATTTCAACCATTATAAGTATCTCTAATTACATACACTCCATCAGATATCCCCACACTAATTCTCATATACACAAGCATCCCTAGTATGGTATAGCTGACCACACACCAATCTATGAACACTAACACACAACCAACTTCATAATATCACGAATAACTCCGAGTATGTATATATGTATATCACACAATAGGCAAGCATTAATATACTATGGGGGTACACTCATTCAAGCCCACGTACACAACTTGGATACATGCACTACGACACTTCACAAAGGTCCAAGGGTCTACTAACAATTAAGAGTTGACACAGACATTGACGAGCACTAAAGCCTAAGCAATAGAGGGAGGTCGAGGTCGAAAGCGTAACGAGGGAAGGATCGATAAGCACGAGTTCAGATAGGACGAATACAAGGAGACAGCTTGGTTAGACGAAACATTGACTCAATGGTGGTGTTTAGGTTGAGGGAAAAAGGAGATGTAGTGATGCTTAAATAGGAGGGGAAAAGAAATAGGGTAAGTAGCATAAGCTAAAATACGAGGAGTTTGAAAACTGTCGTACTTCAAAAGTTGAAATCCCAGTCCTAAAAGAAATATTTGGAGATCGATAAAACGAGTTGTTCAAAATAAATTTGAGTCGAACATTCATAATAAGAGAAAATGGTCTATTGGTTTTTAAAAATCATTATAAAAGGAAGTAAAATCATTTACACGAATATTAAGGACATGGTTTAGAAAATTCTATCCGTCAATAATTCAATATAATTTTGTCTAAAAGTTTTGGGAAGTCAAAGAATGAAATCAAGTAACGGAAGAATTTAAACTCATGTTAAATGCTTTCAAAACTTTTAGGCTATGGAAAATTTAAAATAACCAACATTGAAACTACTATTTAGAGAACCAGGGTTTGCCAGAAATGAGAAACTGATTTACATAAGGTTCTTAATATACGAGCACCACAAGTCTGGCACGGATATAAAAATAATTGAAATTCAATTTGGTTTAGAAATTTTTCTAAAAGCGTGTATGTTGAGCGGAAAGAAAATAATAGTAACTTAGCATAAGAATTATCAAGATTGAATAGCAAATCCTTAAAATCAAATCAGGGAGGGTCTAAAGCAGGAAGAGGTTATGAAAATAGTAATTTTGCAAAAGAATCTGAAGTGGAGAAAACGACGAGCAAAACCAACTTGCTGAAAGCTGAAATTCCATGTGTCTTGAAAGTATATTAAATTAAACACGACGTATCATTCGTATAACACAAATAAGAAGGAAAATTACAAATCGAATTGGGCAAAGTAAAAGTACTGTTCAGAATAAAATTAATATATGAAAGGAAATATGTATTTTCATAGGTACGTAAAAATATAGGCTGGAAAAATATTATAAGCTAGAGTTCAAAAATTCCGACAAACGTTTTTTTAAAAATTAAATCAATGAAGGAGTATGTAGTATATTAAAATTTTGAACAAAGTTAAAATTAGTGGAAGAGAATATTGAAAAATTCTTTCAGAAGGTTCAAGTTTTGCAATGGAGATGTTTGAAAATTAACGACGATCGTCATGAGGCGATCTCGTGAATCGAGGCAAGGAAATTGGTCGGAGATCAAAACATTCATACGCCTAGGATATGAATCAGAAAAATCTACGGGAGACTCCTACGGTCGACCAACTAAAGATTAAAAACTAAGCGCTAAGACTTCTAAAGGTTAGACAGTAAAGAAATGCGTTCAGCTTGGTCCGAAATCGATGAACCCAAGAGCGAAC
Organism: Scilla litardierei; assembly: GCA_030789695.1. Classification (NCBI taxonomy): domain Eukaryota; kingdom Viridiplantae; phylum Streptophyta; class Magnoliopsida; order Asparagales; family Asparagaceae; genus Scilla; species Scilla litardierei. The sequence goes on along the minus strand of JAULAV010002978.1, from coordinate 13,970 downwards.
GACCGAAGGAAATTCTAGAAGTCTAATATGATCAGGGTTAGACAAGGGCCACTAAGGTAACTCCTACGACGATTAGATCAATTGCTGGCAGGGAGTCTAACTATCAATCAGGGGCCTCTAAATAGCAAGCACAGACATCTAACTAAGCCTTCTTATCACCTAGTGTCCTAAGAAAACGACTAGACTCGGGGCTTATGACTCGGATGTTGCAATTTATTTAATGGACATTCCGTTATTATCGTTGTTCCGCTAATTCGCAATCACGCTTTGCACCCCTAGGACCCCCCAACCCAATTGCATGCTAATCAAGACTAAAATCAGTATTTTTAAAGTATTTTAAATGTTTTAAATTCACTAATCAAGATTAATAATATGGACTTTAGGCCGGTGGACTTGTGCACGTAGAATAATTGTGATTTTTGGACTCATTGGACGGTGTGCTCAGACGTCGTACTTGCAGGCAAGTCGTCGAAGAGAACGCACCTAGGTGGGGCCCACAGTAGTCCTAGGGACCTTTGGGGGACCCACAATACCTCTGGAGAACTTGGGGGGCCCACGGTGGCAAGCGATGCGACGGGTGCGGGGTTGCGACGAACGTCGCTCGGTCAGACCGAGCCGCTGCGAGAGATTCTCTCGGTCAGACCGAGAGATCACGGCGAAGGGGTCGGTCGCAGTGCAGCGGAGAGCATTGCAAGGCTTGGGGGTTGCAACGTTGCAGTTGCAACGTTGCGGAGCGGAGCGGAGGCGGGGAAATCTCTCGGTCAGACCGAGAGATGTCCTCGGTCGGAGCGGGGAGCGGGGGTGGCGACAGCAGCGGGGTGCGGGGCTTGCTTGGTGCGGGCGGTGGCCTCGGTCAGACCGAGGGAACGGAGCTGAAATCTTCGGTCGTGCACAGGCGACGGCTGCAACTTTGCGACGATTCGTCGCAACGTCAAATTTGGGTTTTGGAAGAGGCTAGGGCTAATTTCTTGCGAAAATAGGTCTTCCTAGGGGTTGTTTATATAGTGTAGATGGGTTGACTTGGTCTAGGGCTAAATATAATAGGATTAGAAGTTTAAAAATATTTAAAATTTAAATCTCAACTTCTCCAACTCACCCAAGGATTTGACTTGGTCCAAATGAGCTGGAAATTGGCTCAAAAATTCTTTAAAACGTTTTAAACTCAAATAAATTTTATTTGGCGGAAAATAATTTATAAATTAATTATTAAAAATAATATAAAACTTGTTAAAAATATTAAAGTGGTCAAATGAACTCCAAAAATTATAAAATAAATATCGGGGTGATCGTGATGACGAATGTGAGCTAACTAAGAAGACGGATCTCAAATTCGATGTCAGATGACAAAACTAAAAATAGAAACGTCTCCCGTCAAGAGTGAGAATCGTCACGTCTCATCGAGTAAGATTAAGTTGTGGGAAAACGACTCGAGAAGTGTCGTTCCAAGATAGTGCCACTATTTAATATTCTCAGAGACGTTCACAACGGCATATCACACAAAAGTGTTCACGAGCAAACAAAGTCTAAAACAAACACGTGCACGGTCAAAAGCACGTGCACGAACAACGTACCGCCAAAAGTGGTCGTTACAGCCAACTCTTTAATTTTCCTGTAGTGACGACATTTATGAATTTATCAAAGTCCTCGCTGCAGGTCTCCAAAATCTTGCTGTGATTGAAGCAAGATCACTTTAAAATCTTGTTCAAAACAGTGGGAGAATTTTTTTAATTCTATTCTGTCTCTATCAGAATTATCATCTCCGGCTTCGTCTCTTCCTCATGCAAGTCTCATTTCTATGATGCTCTTGGAACAGAAAGTATCTCTTACTGCATCTGATCTGTCTATCTCCTGTGACAGTATCTCTTACACTGCAAAGTTCGTGGTCAGAAAGTATGATGATATATCCAAGATGATCCCATCTCTACCTGATTCATCAACTCCTCCTCCTCTCAGTGGTGTTTCTACTTCGTCTGTGCGCCAGATTACGTCTACACTCCCCTTTGCACTGTCGACTGAAGATCTACCTACAGCTCATTTGGAAGATGTACAATTCTTAGAGAGGGCTATTGAAAATGCTGATGATCAGTTGCTATTGCTTCAGAGCCAGTAGGTTCTACTAGAGTCACACAAGCTCATGCTACAGGAACGACTTTCTGCATTGAAGTCAGGATCATTGAGAGCAGTCTCTGGTGCTGATGACTAATTGAGGTATGTTTCTAGCCTTTAGTGGCCCAAAGGGGGAGAAAAAATTGCGAAATTTGTAATTTGTTTGTTTTGTTGGTTGGGGTGTCTGTTGGGGTTACTACTGTGTTTACTTGCTGGCTGTTGGAGGTTGCTCCAGAGATGCTGAATATGTTGTTAATTATGGTGATGATGTTTGGAGGGTGTTAGTCTGAATATGGTTCCCTTCAAGTTCTGAAAGTTGTCTTCTGGCTTGATATCTCTTGTTTGATCTGTCTCTACTTCGTATCTGAGATTGTGCCACTAAATGCCAAAAGGGGAGATTGTTAGGTCTCATAGGTGACTTTGTTGTCAATAGTGGCACTAAGATATTGTAGTATCTGTTCATAATTATCTTAAAGAAGAGAGACGACTCAGCTTGGTTATGCTGGAAGAATCGTTTAACATTATGTTGTATCATAAAGTTCAACACGCTGTGTTTATATTGTATCATGATGTTCAACACGGTGTCTTTTTGCGGCTATGGTTGAACGCGGTATATGAGATCCCGTTCTGGTAACTCGTGATCCCAACTTTCTATCTTTAACGGTTTCAAGTATTTATGTTGATTGAATACTGTTAAAGATTTATTTGGAAGTCTATATCTCTTGGTTATTCTATTTACTGGGCGTGGCCCCGCAGCTGTAGGTATGCACACCGAACTACATTACCAAGTCTTGTGTGTCTCTGATTGGATTGTGTTGCTTCTTTGGATTTGTGTTTTATTACTGCGTACTGAACTTCACTTTTCTCATTGCGTTTCTGAATGAACCATCAGTGGGGTTCTCTACGATTAAGCTTTTCGTTTCTGTTTATCAAATGCCACCATATCCTTCTTTACTCACAGTTGCCAAGCTAATAATGAGAAATGGGAAATTTGTGTTTTCATGGTTTACCTTTGTAGTATCAAGGTGGAACCAACTTTGGTAGAACTTCTGGGAACCGTTCATCTCAACAAGTTATGAGTATAACGCTCCTATTGACGAGTATGGTAAGCTCACCCTCTTGATTCTATTATACTTACGACGTTACAGAAGCATTTTGGCATCCCTCTCTAGAGTCTCGACTGTATAGGGGTTCTCTGTGATGTGGTGGGAGAAGTCAAATTTCACATTAACTGGTTGAAGATTAAGTCTGTAACAAGCAATGAAGAAGATGAAAATATTGCTCAGGTGTGCCATCATTTGCTTGTGATGTGTTGTCAATTATTTTGTCCTCGCAGTTCAATTTACCTAATCAGTTATTAATTCATTCTGCATGTAAAGAAACTTACCTGGCATTTGATGTATTAGCTTTTCTCGGTCCTAGATTTTTTGTTTGGAGAAGAACCATCTACATATTTTTACTGGTAAACTTGGCTTATGTTATATCACTGCAAATGCCATGATAGCTTGTTCTCCGTTTGATATTCCTTTTTTATTAGTGTCTATTCCAAGAAAATTCGACTCTGGGCCAGGAAACGTGTACATCCCATGTGATATCTGATTTATCAGTTAGTTGGGACTCTAATTTAGGCTAATATTTTCGGCACTATTTGCGACCTTTAACCTTTTTGCATGGACTTCTGTGTTTGTTCCAAACACAAAAGTTTCCCATCCAATAGGTAAAATGCATACAGTTCTATTATTGAGTTGTATTTGATGGTCCTGTAAAAACATCACCTTATCTGCGGGCCTCCTTGTTCTGTTTTGCATTTTCTTTGTATTGCACAATGCATCGTTGATATATGACATTCAATTATTCAGTCTTCATTTCTGCTGACTTGATTATACCGCAGAATCATTATGTCATCTAATCTCCCCATGATAAACTCATTAAAGCACAAAGGGTAATTTTACTTGCAGGTGTAGAGTACTGATGCAAGAACCTTGGAGACAAAAAACATTTGCATCACTTTATTCTCATAAGTTCTAACAATGCAGAAATCTAATGAAAATATTTGTATAAAATAGTCACTTAGGGAAAGTAGAAATTTTTGAAACCGGCATTATCTTGATTTATGTCCTATGTATACAATATTGTTACAGTTTTTTAAAAATATTAAGGAAGAAAATTTGCCAGTTTCAGATAACCCTTTCCATGAGTGAAGTACTAAATATTTCCTGTAAAAATATACAGATACTCGGATTGGATATCTGTGATGATAGCATGGAAGGAGATGAGATGCACCGATGTAACTCTGAAGGACAAAGGAAGCGTGTCACAACAGGTTGATATATAATCGTTTCATGCTTGAATTTTCTTTTCTTTTCTGCCTTTAATCCTTTTTCACTTACTGATCTTTTGATTTGTTCTTCCAGTAGAGATGCTTGTAGGACCAGCAAGAGCACTCTTCATGGATGCGATATCCACTGGCCTCTACAGCTCCACAACATTTCTAATGGTGAATTCGCTCAGGCAATCCATTCACATTCTAGGTGGGACTGCAGTCATCTCCCTTCTACTTCTTGCACCAGAGACATATGATCGATTCGACGACATCATCATTATGTCTGACGGGGTTGTCGTGTATCAAGGACATCATTTCACTGTAATGCCAAGTATTTGTACAAAACAATATTAACTGTAATGCCATGTACTTTTTAACTGAAATGTTTCACACTTACGTATTATTTAGGAGAATGGGAAATTACATTTATTTTGTTTTCTTGTTATTTCATCTATTCATATGGAATTAGATAAAGAAACTAAGTTGTTGCATGTGTGAGCGCTTAACTCTTTAATTTCTACGTTTAGGAAACACAATAGTGACAATTTATTAAAATACATTTGTATTTAATTTGTATCATTGGCATTTCCCAACGTTTCAAGAAAACGCCCGGGAATGTCTTGGGCATTTCCCAATGTTTCATGAAAACGCTGGAAAATGTCTTGGACGTTTCCCAACATTTCACGAAAACGTCAGCAAATGTCATGGGCGTTTCCCAGCATTTCATGAAAACGTCAGCAAATGTCTTGGGCATTTCCCAACGTTTCAAGCAAACGCCGGGGAATGTCTTGGGCATTTCCCAACGTTTCAAGCAAACGCCAGGAAATGTCATGGCATTTTCCAACGTTTCAAGCAAACGCCGGGAAATGTCTTGTCGTTTCCAAACGTTTCAAGAAAACGCTGGGGAAGGTCTTGGGCATTTTCCAACGTTTCAAGCAAACGCTGGGGAAGGTCTTGGCATTTCACCAAAACGTTGGAAAAACATTTAGCAACGCACACTTTTCCCAATGTCTTTGCAACGTTTCATAAAACGCTGGGAAAACATTTGCCAGCGCTTCAAAAACGTTGGGAAATGTTAAAAAACGCTGGCAAAAAAATTTAGTTATTTTTATTGTTCTATCATCCATTACAAAAAAATTCATTACAAAAAAATTCATTACAAAAAAATTTCTATTATTCTAAAACCGTTGAATTTGTAACAATAGGATTGATTGTCAAATAACATTGGATTCAATTGATTTTAGTTATTTTTATCATCCATGATATGTAAACGAAGATGAATGGAGTTTGAAAAAAAACCCCTAAATGGGGGTGAATAGGGTGTATGTCACGAATAAAATATATCAAGTAGCGGAATCAATCAGAGTGCACACAAATCACATATTTTTAACGAAGTGGCTCCCCGCCTAGGCTCCCCGCCTCTACTCCGACCTCGCCCCAGAGGATTTACCACTTTTATAACCAAAAGAAAAACTTGATTACACTTGCAGGTGGTAATCGAACCGTACAAGAATAAGTACACATAATTCAACGCGCAATGATAGCCTCTGCTATTCAAAAATACAGTAAGTCAGATTTGGTTTTATAGGTTCTTGGGTACCATTTACGGTCCTAATTTTATGGGAAAGTGCCGACCAACACTAACTCCATTGGATATAATAAGTACCATAATCGTGGATCCAATAAATACTCCATGACTGATGGGTTATCGAAAGTAAGGACATTAATATTTCAGCAGGAATTAATGGATGTCAAATAAAACCTAGAATATTAAATAGGACTAAAAAGCCTGAGAGGGCAACGAATGGGGAGGAAATAAATAATGTTATAATGTCTAGTTGTAAAAGCTTCATAAAAGTTTGGACACATTTATTTACTTCAAAAATTTAATATTTTCTCCGCATTGATTGTCCTCATGTGTATACGTACATATAAATGTACGTGCGTGAGAACACATGAATGTAGTGAGTAAGAGAGTGAGTCTGTAAGGGGAGATGGCAGTATGGAATGCAAAGCCCTTTGCCATCATCGTGCTTCTTCTTCTGTCCATGCTCTCTGGATGGTCCGTCGAGGGCCGGCCAGTCAACGAGAAGAATTGGGTGGCTCATGCATCCCGCAGAAACATCGACAACATGCTCGCCGAGTCGATGGTTATTCCAGTTATTCCAGTGTTGGCCGTGTATTTCTCACTTTTTGCTGGCACCAATCTTTGGCTTGCATATGAAATAGATAAGGAAAAAGCAAAGGCTAAGAAAAGAGATTAATAGATACCATGAGTTAGTCTAATAGTCGATGAGGCTTCTCTGTAACATTAAGCCCCCAAAAATAGATTATATAGATTGCTGATGTAATCCCCTTGTGGTTCAATTTTTTAATGAGGCAAATAAGGCAAGGGGGCAAACCCAGATTGAATGGTCGGTGATGCAAGAGGTTTTACAAAATTAAAATATCTGATTGGGATCCAAATACTCCAGAAGCACAAATTTGTTCCAAAAGTAACATCGATTATTTTTTTAAAGCCATCACTAATTCTCAGAGAGGACAGACGAGATCGGCCAGAAAGGCAAAAAAATACCCCTCCAGCGCTCCATTCTCGGTCTTTTTTTCCAGTGGATCAGAACCGTCTACATGTTCTAAAACCACACAACACTAAATACGCTTTAAACCTAATGAGTTTTGTCTATTCATCTATCCGTCGCAGAAGTTTTATTCAAGCAAAATAGTTAAATTTGCGACGGTTAGTTCAACATGCAAAACCCTTTGGGTTCACCCGATATTCGGTGTTTTGATATGCATATTCTGAACCCCCAAAAATTCGATTATAAGGTCAACCCAATGTGTTTTGTCCATCCATCTAAAACCCCACAACACTAAATATGAGTCGAACCTGTCACATCTTTGGGCTAGCTCGGGAAATTTCCACAAAGTGGCCCGGAGGCCTAGGAACCCGAAGCAGGCCGCTCCCAGCCCATGGGCCCCACATGAAGGGCATCATGCCTCGTGAAGAATGCCAGTGAATCAGATGAACATGACCATCAAGCTCCCCCGAGCAACCCCCCCAACACGATGGGGGCACTCATGACCATTATAGGGTGCCCATCGGAGGCAGAGACCACATGTCAATTGAAATAAAATGCCTTCAATGCTCTGGTGCCAGCGGGGGGAATGCTTCGAAGAATGCCATCACCTAGAAGTACATCTTCCAGCGAGTAACGACGGGACGGATCCTCTGATATCTGACACTTAGGTATACCTATTCCCAACATCTTCTTCCACCATATATTTCTTCCTCCACAGCTCGGCCTGAGAACTCGCGAACGGCCTCCCAGCGAGCCGGAATCGATTCCACTGAGCATTCTTTTGCCAATGTATGACTTAAGTATCCGAGGGGATTTGGTCGGAACCCAGATCCAACCTCCCCGACGAGCTTCTCATTTTGCAAATCACAGGAGACGTCGCACAGATGAAGCCCCACTTCGGCATCCCATCGCTCGGCCCCAAGCACCCTCACATTAGAGGCTGCTCGACCGACCGATCCCAAAGATCATCCTCATCTTCCACATCAGTGACGACCTTTAGACTACCATACCTTCAACTTGTAGTGAGAAAACAACCCTAAACATCTGGCACCGTCTGTGGAAAACAAAGTCTACACTTGCGTCGACAACCACACCGAAGGTGATCTGTTCTCTTACCAAAGGACCCAGGATGCCCGTCACACGGTTGTGTCCACTCCCAGGCTTGTCAACACCATCTTTGGCAGACCCTCGTTAAGCGAATGCATGCTCCCAGCTTCGAGACCCGGCGTCCGACATGCGATGGTCGTGAGTATAAGCCTGTAAAGACCCAAAGATGCCTGCCAACCCATCTGTTTCTTCGGAGAAGACCTAGAGGGGGTCGAGCTACCGTACGATTACACCTTAGTCATCACCGACATCATCGACCCGACTGAAGTTCGACGATTACTTGTCGACATGGGTAGCTCATGCGACTTTCTATTCCTATCAACTTTAGATAGGATGGGGTTACAGACAGATGACCTGGAGACATGCTGAGGACCGATATTCGATTTCACATGACGTGCAGCCCCGATTGCGAGGGTGATCGACCTGCCAGTGACACTTGGAGAGCCCACTCACTCAGTTACTTTAATAATAAAGTTCATGGCTGTGAGGGTCGGATCAACGTACAATGGAAGTATCGGTCGGCCACTCCTCAATATGGTCAGTGATTTATCTTCCACCCTCCACCAAATGATCAAGTTCCTTACTCCAAAAGGGTTCGAAAGGGTGAGAGGCAACCGGACACAGTCGAGGACTTGTTACCAACTATCTAATCAAGAGCACAAAGCCAAGCAACTCGACCTGATGGATCTCCTTGACCAAAGAGGGGATCTAGACAGATCGAGGCTTATGTTATCCAAAGAATCAGAGCTCATCCTTGTCGAAAACTTTGAAGGGAGGTTCATATCCGTCGGCTCGGGGCTTGATCCTGTCATAATGGAAGAACTGGTCGAGTGCCTAAAACCAACCTAGACAGCTTCGCATGCTCACCCGACACATACCAGGCGTGGATCCCTGGGTCATCACTCACAAGCTACACACTAACCCTAACTTTAAGCCAGTCAAGCAGAAGAATAGGAACCATGGTGACGAAAAGATGAGAGCAGCTGTCAAGGAGGTCGACCGCCTACTCGAAGCCAGCTTCGTCGAAGAGGTCTGGTACCCAGACTGGTTAGCAAACGTGGTCATGGTGAAGAAATCAAATGACAAGTGGTTAATGTGCATGGATTTCATCTACCTCAACAAAGCGTGCCGTAAGGATAGTTACCCGCTACCTTGGATCGACCACCTCGTAGACAATACCTTAGGCTTCGAGAAGCTTAGCTTCATGGATGCCTATTCTGGCTACAAGCAGGTCTAGATGGACCTGAAAGATGAGGAGAAGACATCATTCATCACCGATTCTGGGACATTTTGCTACAAGAATATGCCATTTGGACTAAAGAATGCGGAGGCGACCTATCAGAGGATGGTCAACAAGGTCTTCAGTTCTCAGATTGGGAGGAACGTGGAAATGTACATGGGCAACATGCTGGTCAAGTCCAATAGCCCTGTAGATCACATTGTCGACCTCAGGGAGACCTTTGAGAGTGTAAGAAAACATAACATCAAGCTCATTCTAACCAAGTGTAAATTTGGGTACCGATATGAAAAATTTCCGGACTTCATGATTACTAACAGGGGCATTGAGGCCAACCTGGACAGGATCGAAGTGCTGGTCAATATGAAGCAGCCAACAACCATTTAGCAATTATTGAGCCTAAATGGTCAGGTCGCAGCCCTTGGAAGTTTCCTATCCAAGTCGATGGAGAGGTCTCTACCTTTCTTTAGAACGCTAAGGAAAACCCTTGCCAAACCAGTTGGCAAAAGGAATGCCGTGGAACGGGACGAAAGCTACACCTGTGCCTTTGTCGAGCTGAAAGAGTACCTCTGCAGCCTCCCGCTCCTGACGAATCCTAAAGAAGGGGAGCCGCTGAGCATGTACTTAGTGAGCACCGAGGAGGCGGTGAGCTCGGTGCTGATCAAAGAAGATGCGTGTGTATAACATCCTGTTTATGACACAAGTCGGATCCTTCGAGAGTCAGAGCTACGATACATCCAGATAGAAAAGCTGTCTTACACCCTTGTCCTCTCGCCTAGGCGACTAAGGCCCTACTTTCAGACCCAAACCATCCTGGTCCTGACTGACTCTCAGCTCGAGCAAAACATCAAAAGATTCGACTGAATGGGGAGGATGATGAACTAGGGGTTGAGTTGAGTGAATTTGACATCCAGTATAGACCGAGGACAGCCAATAAGGGGTAGACCCAAACGGAATTTATCACCAAATGCACCACTAGCGGCTCAGTACCTTCTGGAGAAATGATCCATGGCTCGGTAATGACCCTTCCATCGTTCCCTTTTTCGACTAACATCGTTTCTAATGTCTGCTCAGAGGGCGAGAACGCATGGGTCATCCACATCGATGGGTCTACCACCAAGTCTGGCAGATGGGCCGGAATCGTCATCCGGGTCCCAGATGGAAATATGTCGAGTATGCCTTTCGTTTTGGGTTCCCAGCTACCAACAACGTGGTGAAATATGAAGCGGCCATCAATAGCCTGAGGCTAGCATAAGCATTGGGAGCAAACATAACCTGCCTCCTCAGTGACTTCAGACTCATCGTCAGCCAGTTGCAAGGAGATTACATGGCTCGAGTAGAGGCGATGAAGCATTACCTGGCGTCGGCCAAATCCGAATTGTCAAGTTCAAGCGCATTGAAGTCCTACACATGCCCAGATTGGAGAACACCCGTGCGGATTCCCTCTCTAAACTGGAGTCGTCCTTGACCAAAGAGTTAGGCCATGCTATCTATGTCGAAAGCCTTCTAGACTGCATCAAATAAGGAGAGGAGCTGATGAACGTCGACGAGGAGCCGACCTGGATGGACACCATCATCCGGTTCCTCGTCGTAAGTGAAGCTCCTGCTGACCCAAAGGAGGGAAGGATCCTAGAGAGGAAGGCCCTTAGATACGTGCTCCATGAGGGGGCACTATACAGGAGGCGATTGACCTGGTCCGACATCCTTCCCAACCTCAAATGCCTCGGACCCTAAGAGGCAGACTACATCATCCAAGAGATCCATGAAGGGGCACTGCGGGAACCACCATAGGGGCAAGACGATCAAGCTGAAGAATTTAAGGCAAGGTATTATTGGCTGACCAAGGTCAGCGATGCAATGGAATACATGCGAAGGTGACCAGAATGCGAAAGATTCGCGAAGCTCGACTCAGCACCTCCGACTGAACTCATACCAATAATCAGCCATATTCCCTTTGCTAAGTGGGGGCTGGATATCCTCGGGCCTTTCACCCTTGCGAGCGGGTAGAGGAAATTCCTGATCATGGCAGTTGACTACTTCACAAAATGGATTAAGGCTGAGCCTTTGGCTACCATCACCTGGAAGAAGGTCAAGAGTTTTGTGTGGAAGTCGATTTTCTGTCGATTCGATGTCCCTCGATCCATTGTCACTTACAACGGGTCATAATTCGACTGTACAAGATTCAATGAGTTCTGTGCAGACTACATGATCAAGCCGATATTCACTTCCGCATACTAATGGTATGGAATAAGCAGCCAACAAATGCAACCTCGAACCACTGCAGAAGAAGGTTAGGGAAGCCTGCATAGCTTGGCCAGAGGATTTCTTCGCGATACTCTGGTCGTACCAGACAACCCCCAAGGAGGCAACGTTGAAAACTCCATTCATGCCTGCTTACTGGGAAGAAGCAGTTATCACAATTAAAATAGGCAAAGAATCCCTGCACATCAAGCACTTCGACAAGGAAAAGAACTTGCAGGGCATCAAGATAAACTTGGAGCTTATGGACGGGCTGCACAATCGAGCCCAAACTTCAATCGTCTGACAGAAGCACCGCATTGATTGGTACTACATCTCTTGCTTCAAAGGAAGGAGCTTTCGTCTGGGGGACATGGTCTTGAGAAAAGACATCATCATCCTAGAGATCACGCGACAGGGAAAGCTTGTCGGGAAATGCAAAGGACCTTACAAAATCATTGAAGTGCTCGGGCCGGCCAGATACTGGCTCTTAAAGATGGAAGGGAAAGAGCTCACTCACACTGGGAACGCGGAGCACCTACAAAAATATTACCATCGAAGGAAAAAATGAACAATGTGTAAAACCTTCACCGCTTGTACTCGGTGAAAATTCCGAATATGAAAGGCACCCTTAGCTATCCATTCATAACAACTCTGCTTGAAAGTGCATCAGACCGTTGATGACAAAGGCCAACCATCCGATCGGTTGTGAGGCTGGGGGCCACTCCCCCAGCAGGCCGACTAAAAACTCAGTTCGATGTAAGGTTGGATGCCACTCACATAGTAGGCCAACCATCCGATAGGCTGTAAGGATGGGGCCACTCCCCCAATAGGCCGACTATTCGATCGACCATAAGACTGGGGGCACTCCTCAGCAGATCGACCATCCGATTAGCAGTAAGGATGTGGGCCACTCACCCAGCAGGCCGATCGAAAATTTGGTTCTTCCTAAGGTTATGGGCCACTCTCCTAGTAGGCCAACCATTCGATCGGTCGTAAGGCTTAAGGCCACTCTATTGGGAGGCTGACCAAAAACTAAATTTGCCGGAAGGCTAGGGCCACTCCCATAGCAGGTCAACCATCCGATCGGCCTTAAGGCTGGGGCCACTCCCTCAGCAGGTCGACCAACCAATCAGCTGTAAGTCTAGGGGCCACTCCTCCAGCAAGCCAACAAAAATCTTGGTTCACCATTAGGCTGGGGACCACTCTCTTAGTAGGCCGACCATCTGATCGGCCGTATAGCTAGGGGCCACTCCCCCATTAGACTGACCAAAAACTCAGTTCAAGTAAGGCAGGGGGCCACTCTCCCAACAGATCAATCATCCGATCGATAGTAAGGATGGGGCCACTCCCCTAGCAGGCTGAATATCTGATTGGCCGAAGGCTAGGGGCCACTCTCCCAGTAGGCCGACTGAAAAATTGGTTCGTTGTAATGCTAGGGGCCACTCCTATTAAGTATTGGTGTTTTAGACTTATATTTTTTGATAATGATAACAACATTATTTTGTTGCTAATGACTCTCTATGTTTTAGTCTCATGTTTATCAATTGAAGAATAAGCTTTTTGGAGACTAATAGCTTGGTGCAATGATGGACATCAAAAGGAGCATTACCAAAGCTTGGAACTTGATGAAGGGAAGCTCATCAAGAGGTGCCAAAGCTTGGAAGATGATGGGGAGCATCGAGTTATCAAGAGCTTTAAGCCTTAGACTCTAGGAGATGCCAAAAGGTAATCCATGTTATTTCTATTAATTGCATTTCTCTTTTTGAGTCAAGGATTTTGTACTGCCTTGATAGATGGTCACACTCATTCATGCATATGCATTAACCATCTTAGTGAACCTTAGGATTATCATAGAAACCAACCTATTAGGTTCACCATACCAAAAACTCAAATTGGAGTTTTTGGCCTTCCAATAGGTGACTGCTGAATGCAGGACAGGCGACTAGGTGATCTTCAAGTGCCTGACCAGCCTTATACAGCCGACTACTATGCACACCTCAAGTCAACGTTTTCTTGACTCATTCTTGAGCTTTTGGTGTATGCGACTGAAGTTCATTTAACAGGCGCATGTCTTCCATCAGGCGCCTGAACTTTGTTCTTAAGTCGTCTGAGTGCCAATATGTGTAAATTGTCTTTTCTAGGCACCAATCCACTTTGTCTGAAGGCCAAATGATGTAGAGTTTTTAATCTCCTGTCTATCTTCAGGCGCCTGGATTTTGGTCATCAGTCGTATGAATGCACAAATGCGAAAGTTGCATTTTCTCAGCTCCATTCCATCCCATGTACTAGTTGCCAGAGAAAGTCTGTACAGACCCATGTGTAGTTTTCTGTAGTCGCCTATCCTTGCTCAGATTATAGCCATTGGAAATTTTCTAGC
>JAULAV010002975.1:0-62007 GCA_030789695.1 Scilla litardierei | reverse complement strand
TGTGCCCAATTAATGAGGTATCACATCACTCGACCTCAATCAACGATTCGCCTGATTCCAAGTGATGGGGGCCATTGCTACAGCATTGGGATGGCCCCCGAAGGAAAAAGGGATATTTTCACCTGTATAAAGGAGACGTGGTGGCCCATCAAGCCTATGGGGTCCACGTGTAAGACAAATCGCTTGCCCAGAGCCTCCGGCGCGACAACATCCGGACGATCTCTCTTTAGGTTGATCCAGCTGCCCCGAGCCTTCTTAAGTCCCATACTGACTTAAGTATCAGAGGAAATTTGGGTCGGAACCCAGATCGATCCCCCTGACAATTATCTGTGTTACAGATAGTTCGACAGTCGCCTCAGCATGTAACTCATCAGATTGCCTGGAATGACCTAGAGTGAGGTCGGGCTTCATCCTAGTAGCCCGGACATCGTTCTTCCTGATCTGAATCCGGTCATCCTCGGGTCCCACTCTTCAGCTAACGAAGGTCCACGTCATCAGAGACGAACACTTCAGCTCCACCTCATTGTTCGTTGATTCCACATATCAACACACACCGTACCAATGTCACTTTGTAGATGATAACTGCATTTAATGAAAAGTAACGTGCTGGATTAACAAAAAGATAAACAAATGCGCTATACGTTGCATTCCCTTGCCATTTGGAATTCACAGAACTAATTAAGGGGTCCAACTCGAATTTTTTCTGGCCAACTCCAACACGCCCTGTAGATATCGAGCGAGTTAGCTAGGCAGTACTAGCAGGATAAGATAACTTGCAGGAACCGACTTCCGCTGTTGTTTTCGCTGATCCATCTCAAGAAGTACCCCACGGCCTTGTAGCTATGTGCAGCTCCCTCGTCGTCCCATCTCAGTTGTCACTGTCACTCATTTGTATAATTCATATGCAGTATTATGTAATTCATTAGCAGATGATGGCATGTTTGTATATGGAGGATCGAGGTTAGGAGTGGTCAATAAACTCCAGTAGAGTCTCAGCCATCTGCACGCTTCAGCTCACACAAGCTATTATGATTTGTTTTGCTGTATAAACATAATTGGTTGTCTCTGGATTGCTGCAAAGATGGCGAACTAACAGTAGAACAAATGGAAAGATGGGCCACCCAACCTGAACACCCTATTTTCTTACCAAACTCGTCTGAAAGCCAACCGCCAACCAACCACTAATCAAAATTATCATACATCTACTATAAAAACGCCATGCATCCGCCTCTCCCTTCATCAAAGAAATCTCAACCATCCTACACCTCTCAGTCTTGTAAACACACTGCCTAGTAACCATGGCTTCTAATGCTGCCTTCTACATGAGCCTTCTTATTGCGCTCATCTTCTTGAGCTGCTCCAAGTGTGATGCTGCTCGCCTTCTTCTTGAGGTTCCACTGCCTCAAATTCCAACTCTTCCCATGCCTGAGCTTCCCCCATTGCCAGAGATTCCAGGCTTGCCTAAGCCTGAAATACCTGAACTTCCTAAGCCTGAGCTGCCTCCACTGCCTGAGCTACCACCTCTGCCAGAGTTGCCTAAGATTGACTTTCCGCCACTGCCTGAGGTGCCTACCATCACAAAAGCAAAGGAAGCACCGGCGTCCGAGGTTCCGACATTGCCTAAGCTTGAGATTCCGACATTCCCTAAGCCTGAGTTACCACCATTGCCTGAGATTCCTACTCTGCCAAAGCCTGAATTACCACCACTACCAGAATTGCCTAAATTCGAGTTTCCTCCCTTGCCTCACTTGCCCACTATTACTAAGGATGAGGGAGCACCATTACCCAAGGAACCAACTGTACCAAAGCCTGAGCTGCCACCACTGCCAAAGGTTCCTACTCTGCCAAAGACCGAATTGCCACCGTTGCCAGAATTGCCTAAATTCGAGTTTCCTCCATTTCCTCACTTGCCCACTATTTCTAAGGATGAGGGAGCCCCATTACCCGAGGAACCAACTGTACCAATTCCTGAGCTGCCACCACTGCCTGAGATTCCTACTCTGCCAAAACCCGAATTACCGCTGCCAGAATTTCCTAAATTCGAGTTCCCTCCATTTCCTCACTTGCCCACTAATACTAAGGCTGAGGGAGCCCCATTACCGGAGGAACCAATTGTACCAAAGCCTGAGTTGCCACCATTGCCAGAGGTTCCTACGTTGCCCAAGGCTGAATTGCCACCATTGCCCGAACTACCAAAGCTTGACCTACCACCCTTGCCCGAACTACCAAAGCTTGACCTACCACCCTTGCCCGAACTTCCCACCATTCCAGGAGTTTCCCTTCCTCCATTCCCTACCATGCCAAATATCCCTACTATCCCGAAGTCTACCTCATACCCCTCGACTACTACCCATGAGAAGAGCCCATGAGCATCAAGTTCATAAGATTATAGGAGTGATATCGGAAACTTTACATGTAACTATCACTTTGTCTTTATTGATTTTGTTTTAATTATTGTGTATCAAAATATGTGATTGTGGTTGCTTTGTAGGCGAGTTTATCTTTGTTCTATATCATTCTATTGTACCTTTGGTCATACATTCTATATGCTCCTTTTTTAATGTGTGTGTGTGTGTGTGTGTGTTCTTGCATGTATATGTTATCTTTTATAAGCAGTTGGACACCTTAAATTGATAGAAACCTTTAATCATGTCCTTCACCTTTTTCTTATTTTATCAATGCGATACTATTAAAATTATTCATTACTTTAGTCAAGGACTGTTGATGCCAAGAATCTCACGGAGCTTGGACGTGTCTATCAGAATGAGTATTTGTAGGGGTTTTATGTGATCCTTAGAACCCAAAATCAACGTCTGGCCTTAGTTTGGCAGATGATGAAAACGAATAAGCAGCAAAAAATATAAAACCATTTTAAGAAGTCCCTAATAAAACCGTAACCAGAATCTCTACTATCCCAGGTGGATATGACCAACCGCTAAAGATAGATTTATAAAAATACTGCAATTATAAACACATGAATATAAAGTACTAACCTCTGCCTTGCACATTAGCAAATCGCAAATTCCCTCGAACCAATGCCACGTGATAAGGGCTCAACCGCTTCCCTTGAGTTGGACCGCGTCCTGAGGTGAGCAACACCCTTGTCGTTGAGCCAACCATGTGCTCCAAAAAATTTCAACACGTGAAGATCCTCCGTCAAGATTTTGGATCTGATTCGAACTCCTTTCTTGTCTTGCTAGGACCCGATCGGGAGCAGAGAAGAAAGAAGGAGTTTAAGTTGGCTTTAGATTTGGGCTTGCTCACATTTAGGTGGAGCTACCAGTATCCAAGCTCTGGTGCAAGTTCCAATGAGAAGAGTTATCTCCTATTTATATATAGATCTGATCCCTCCTTCTCTCAACATGTCCGATGTGGAACTAAACAATTAGATGAAAATTCCATGCCAAAATTGCTTTTCAAGAATTCCAATATTTGACCAATTGTTTCTCTCTCACCGTTGACCCTAAAAGGCGATGTCAAACATCATTTCGAAGAGGATTACTAGTGAACACATGGAAACAAATGATGCACGATTTCGAGTCCGTTTGACCCTTCAAACATACATGCAAAGTTGGATCATTCATGTGCTTTTCGCAAAAACGCACCCGTCATTGGGTTTTCACAAAACCCTAGAAGAGGGGACCCACCTGCACCTAGGTGCGGGCGGCGCATGTGATCAGTGGGCACGGGTTCGACCGGTGGGTCGGGCACGCCCGACCCACAATGCCCTTATGGGCTATTGGGCTTGTTTTATGGCCTTTTTGAGCCGTTTGAGAGCAGTTTGCATGAGTATGAGCTCATGTAAGAGCTCAGGTTTGGGCTAAGACATTCTCCAACCCCCAGACACATGAACGAGTCCTCCCCATACGATTTTCACATATCTTTAATTGTTCTAAAGCCTATATCACAAAGCTTTTATGACATAATAAATGCTCATGCAACATATGCACTATCTCCTTTAAACTTCCTATTACTTTATGAAGGTCCTAGTCTGTATGAGACCTTATAGCTTAACCATACTACATGTGGGGCTCAAAACCCCAGACGGCAGTGAGCATGGGCAGCAGGTGTCGTTCCTGTTTTGTTTAATAATTATGTGGTCAGTTGCTTGGCATGAGTATTGTCGGGACCACCCTGATTGTGTCCGTGATGAATGACGCAGTTATAGTCCCTTCGTCATAGACATGTCGCTTACCCAAGCCTTGGGTATGGTCAACTATCAACTTTAATAGCTTGAAATTGGTTAGTCTCTATTGGTCTTTAGGTTATTAATGTTAGACTTCTTCCAACATACTTTGGCCAAAGTTTTTACTAAGGACCGAACTAACACATGCGACACTAACTCCCCATAAACAAGAGAAACGAATTCTCTATTGGTCATTACTATCCTTATATGCTTCAAGTGTCACCCAACCAAAGACCTTTCAACAGACCTTGCCTCGAAGCTAAATCAGAGATCTATGCCACACCGTTCACGTACAGGTTTGTACAAAGACCCCAAGTCTAAGGACCAACTTGCCTATCATCACCGAGAGACCTCAAGTCTAAGAACCAACTTGCCTATTATCACTGAGAGATATCATTAATATATGTGTTTATGTTAACCATGTGATAACTCTCGTTGGATCGTTCAGTGAACTCATTCTCTTACGAGCACCTGTGTCTCGTCCCCAATTTTGCCAAGTCGAACGACCATGGGATCATTATCACCAATCCATGGTGAAGACAAAGACACAATGATCTATCCAATGTGTCGAAAGCCTTTTCTCAAAATATTTACAACCACTAACGATTTTATACTTATGCTACAAGCGGTCAAGTACCTCTCCATGTTCGATATCTTCACCTCGATACTTGTTGGATCTCGTATTTAGTCTCACGACTTTACCTAAGCTCTAATGAAGACTACGTACATTATTATTTACTTATGTAGATTTTTACCAAACAACTTACTGTTATGTCTAACAAGATGTTTGTATTATAGATAAATTGTCTCGAGGGCATGCACATCTCCCAACCATTTTCATGCTACAGTTAGCCTGGGTAGGTAGGTTTTGTGGGCCATGAGAGACTCCTTTGTCTTTTCCTGGTATAGAGGGAAAATTGGTCAGAGGAAATAGATGGGAGGGCCTTTCGCTTCGACTCCAATGATTAAGTCAGTATTGTTGATGCATATAATCTCGTAGAGCATAAACACAGTAACCAAAACGAGTATTCTTGCAACAATGAGCCCAGACATATCGGTTTCGTTTGGCCTGGGGGGCTCCTGTGTCACTGCCTATAATAGAGGGAAAACAGTTTTAAGGAAATTGAGGAGGGGTGGCCCTCCAATTCGACTTTTATGCTTAAATTTGTATCAAGCAGAGGAAGGAGGGAGGGAGGGAGGGTGGGTGGGTGGGTGTAGCTGCAACTAGGGTTTGAGAGCTTGTAAGTGAGCTAAAGACTTGAGGTAGGTTTATCTTGGATATTCCAACATACCTTATGAAGGAGATGTCGGTTGTGTTTTATAATAATCGGGTGCCATTATGCCATGTCGGATAGCCCATAATCCCCCTCTGCCACCAGACACCAACCTATCATCTATTAATGGGATGTAGAGATCTTAACCGATTACAATAAATCCACACTCTAACAAGCCATTAACTCGGTAGGCCTTTCACCCGTGTGCCTTTCGGTATAACTGTTTGTCAGGCATGCACTGAGTGGGGATTAAATGCAAGCATTATATACTGATAAGTGCCTGGATGGGACGTGACCCATCTCCCAGTGATCACATTGCTACTGACGCGTGGGTTATTTAGGCCATGTGGCTAAGGAAATTAACCCCACGGAGGTTGTCTTTAGAAGAGCTGAGGGAGCCGAAATCAAGGAGATCATCCCAGTTAAACTACACTGAGGTCGGGTCATGCAGGCCTGTAGAGTTGAAACTATAGAGTTTGGCTAGGCCCCAAAGGCTAGTGGGTCCCTTTCATGTAATGGTATATACAATGACCCTTCATTTTTTGGCTCGACATTGCGTACCTGAATTGTGACCTTGAGGATAGGAGTGGAGAGGTAAAGAGATGAACCCAGGAGAGAAACTATTGTCTGCATCGTTTAATCAGTTGACTTGCTTCGGGAATAAGGAATGGGAAGTGATGCTTGGGTGGAAGCACATTCATGATGGCATGCTATTGTGGCAGTCATCCCTTTGGGACTGAAGTGACGTGATGCAAAAAAGCTGAGGTGATGTGATTCGTATTAAATGCAAATCAGGCCTGCATCCCAAAGGGTTACGAATGTGGTATCATTTGGTCCGTAGTAATAGAAGATGGTTAGTTGTGATGATCGAATGTCTTAGGGCATTCGGATCTGATAATCACTATTGTTTCCCTTTATCCCTTGGGTGGTTTATAAAAGAAAGGGAAGGCAACCGATGTTTGCACTTACACCTTTCTTCTTGATCTCTCCTTTCTTAGTCTCTTCCATAATGAGACCACGTTTGTGTATCCCAGCTACTCTGATTACACTGACTGTCAGCCTACACCCTCCAATTCCTTGCCAATAACATTGAACAATTAGCCAGCCCATGTCACATATTTGTCTTCCTCGAGTGAGAGGATGAGCAAAGAGGATGTCAATATTCTTGGGGAAATCTGTCTTGGTCATAGAGGGTAAAGAGGATGTCTGCTGAGGTAAGGAGGTGTGCTCAGGCTGAGCAGTTTGCTCCACAAAAACTTGCTATCAAGGTTGAGTGATGGCCTCTGGTGGTTGAAGACAAAGAGGTCGAGCCCAACCGACGTGCTTTGGCTGAGCATTTGTGGAAGGGAAAAGGAAAGGCAAATGAAGGGTCGTCTGTCGAGCCACCACTGAAGAGGACCATGGTAACATCCCTAGTGTAGGCATTGGGTCCACTACCTCCAACACGGGGTAGACCATCCAGCTTAGTGGAGACCTGATGTCTGACAATATGGCAATGAACTGAGAAGTGCCGTCAAGGCACAATCCTGGAAAAGCAAATGAGTTCCTCCAGTGCATGGAGATAGTAAGCTTTGTTGTCATCGCTGATTTTGGTTTTAATGACTCAGCTTAATCCTTTCTCTTTATGTGCAAGACAGGTCAGAGCTGTGCTGCTTCTTCTATTGCTTTAGGGAACAAGTGTAGTCTTTGGAGGTGAAAAATTCCTTCCTCTGAGATCTGCTCCACCTGTAGATAGTAGAACTATAAGAGTAGAGGCCCCAATTACGACAGGCAACGAAAGAGCTGAGTAGAGTAGCCAATGAAAAGTATGCTGGTGGTACTTGAGGTAGAGCTATGCCTGGCAGAGACGAGCCCGACCTGGGGCCTGTTGTATAATATTTTTTCCTTTCGCTTTTGCATGCCGTATGGTCTTTTGTGCTTGTACACTGTGTGACAGGAATTTTGTAGCTTTAGAAAACGAATGGAAGTACATTTTTG
Source organism: Scilla litardierei (assembly GCA_030789695.1). Taxonomy (NCBI): domain Eukaryota; kingdom Viridiplantae; phylum Streptophyta; class Magnoliopsida; order Asparagales; family Asparagaceae; genus Scilla; species Scilla litardierei. The sequence goes on along the minus strand of JAULAV010002975.1, from coordinate 54,570 downwards.
CAAATCAAATAAATTGGAATCAGCCAAATTTCGAGCTTAGGAGACTGAGAATGGAGGCATCTACCTTTCACGTGACGAAACAACACTATGTCCCTTTGAGGGAGGTACCAGTGGGGGGCCTTAGCCTGGACTTGTGGGGCCTCGTTTGGACATGGCATGACCCAGGTTGGTTGCCAGATTTCAGACCGAGCTATGGATCTTGGCAGAAGTAGGTAGTACCTTGGAAAACAAGATCCACTATGCTTGCTGATGCAGCCGTCCATATCACAGGACATGAAGAGACATCACTGACGTGACTTGTATTTATTGCAGGACATGAGATGACATTCAGCTCTCTCGAAGGGTTGTTGATGCGATAGAGATCAAGTTGTCATGGTGTGTTCACATAGATTACGTTCCCTTACATGCCTCCCCGGTAACGGCGCCATAAAGCTTGACGTCCCCTAGATTTAGCAATATATGCAGTGGGATCGGGGATACCAGATTTAAATATTTGTAACCGCAAGCGCACGGTGTTGTAGTGTGGCTTGGGGGTCGAACTCAGGGAGGCGTGTGTTGTGCTTGTTATCAAGGAGGAACCGCATTACCCGGAGGGTGAGCTAGCCCGATCAATCGGTTGGTTGTCACGAAATAGAAATACGAAGGATGTAAGATATAAAAGGGAACCTAGGACTTTGGTTTGCACCCTATCATTAGCTCTCTCTATTACGATCGACGGATAGGATTACGATTGGATTCTAGGGTTTAGTGGTGAGACGGTGCCTCTAAGAGTGATGCCTAGCGTCCCATGGGCCCGATATTCCGGTCGATGCCCAGGATGATACGCTAGGTCTACCGGGGTTCGGACGGTGGGCATTCCCATGTCCATTAATACTGACCGACTCCGGGAGCACTAAGCTCGCAACGATTACTCCCAACATTTCATCCTGCCGTTCCCACGCGCTAGGATTCAATGTCTACGCTAGGGGTGTGAGCTGTGGCTAGGGGATCAAACGCCAGTTTTATTTTCCCTTGGCCCGACGGTCAAAGGCGGTATTTCTCCCGCCAATGACAATAAAACGCCCCGCGTAACCATCTAAATTCCTAAATCATATCGAAATCCTAATCATGTGGTCGTTCTAGGGAGAACCCACGAAGGGGTTTCCGCCAATGCCCTAGATTGGGGAACTACTCACGATTCATAGCAAAAATATCGACACAACAAAATTTAGCCATTGGAATATAGATCAAGCAATAGAAATATGGAGCTAACAATAGTATTAACGTAATATCCAAGTTTAAGAACAATCAGAAAACTTACAAGACAGAATAAATTCGGAGCCGTCAAAAATCCCCAAAAGACAGAAAAATAACTGGGCGTTCGTTCCGGGAAAAACATAGGTCTATATATAGAAAACACGACCACCCGATCGGTTGAATCATCAACCGATTGGGTGAACCGACAATCGACTTGGCCTTTAGCATTTGAGATACATCAACCGGTCACTGAGCCGATCGGTTGATGTCACCGGGTCATGAGTTGGAAGAGTTCGGCTACAGATGAACCGATCGGGTGAGATGTCATCCGATCGGTTGGAATTCAGCTCCAAAAGATAGAGAGCTCTGTCCTTTTCACATGATCACTGAACCGATCGGGTAAGATTCTCTTCGCTGCTGCTGCTGCTGTCCGGGTCGGATACACGTGCACGAACCGATCGGTTGGCTCTGTCCAACCGATCGGTTGAGGGCTGAAACATAGTATTCTTCGACATTTGGCCCTCGAGATCGCGCATGACACCTCCCGTTGCTCCGAGGACTCATGATATCTGCTTTATATGTCCCCAATGCTGGCAATCTCCTGCATTGGCACAAAAACACAAAGAAGTGAAAGAAAACTAAAAATCGCGAGAGAATGGATACGAAACACAGGAAAACAACGGAAAATCACTAAGAAGACATGCGTGAATATATAAAATAAAAACGCACGTCACTGCCCTATGTATGACACATCAGCACTGGGTCCCTTTTAGGAAGGCACCAGTGAGGGCACTATCCCGGACTTGGGGGCCTTGTTTCGACATGGCACTACCTGGGTTGGATGCTAGAGGTTAGACCGAGCTGTGGATCTAATCAGAAGTAGGTAGTGCCTTGTAAAAGAGGATCCACTATGCCTGCTGACATGACCATCCATATCACAAAACGTGAAGAGATATCGATGAGGTGACCTATATTTATTACGGGACATGACAGGACAGTCACGTCTCTCGAAGGGTTGTTGATGCGACAGAGCTCAGTTGTGGTGGCATGTTCACATAGATGATGACATAGCCTTTGATCGGTTGCAAACATCTCTTGTGGGCTTCTACCTATGGCAAGTATAAAAGGGTCATATGAGGTTCTCGTAAAGCCATGCTTGCGTTCAAAAAATCCTTATCTTCCTTTATTACTGTATCCTCGAGGGCTTCATAAGACAACGCCATTCAAAGTAAGGCATGTTCGAGTTAAAGAATGCTTCTTTTGGGGAAAAGCGGCTTTCATCATGCTTCTCCTGAGGATAAGTGGTTATCATCATTCGGGAAGAGGCAATGTGCGGGCCAGCTTGCTTGATGAACGCCAGTATTGCTACTCAGGAGAAGATCGAGCTCCGTGGAATGACATATTATCCCACCTGCGAGGATCATCAATGGACGAAGTTATAATTTTGGCTTTCTATTGTAGGTATGTCACCAGGAGCGGTCAATTCTTGTAGAAGAACTTTTATGAAATGAAATGGTAGTTTGAATTTTTTTTAATTCAACATCATCCTTTTGTCTTCTTTCTTTCATCTATTTTTTATGCCTCCTAATTTCTGTCTGCTCCATACTTTTCTTGCCTGATGATCTATTGTATCCACTGTTAGGGTAGTTTCAAACTCGAACTCAAGAGACTGACCATTGGAATCACCGAATGCCATTGTGCTTTACTTGTTAAGGGCATGCTGCTTTGTGTATGGCCCATTAGTATGTTTGGTAAGAGAGGGTTTGGAGCTCTAGACTTGTACATCTGCGATCCCTTCTAAAACGATGTTAGGCAATATAAATAGGCTAGTTAGACATGGTCGGAACTAAATGTTGAGTGGATCAAGAGCTTGAATTTGTCGGAGGTAATACAACCCGAGATGGGCATTGGTTACCCCGCTGGCTTCCTGGGGTCAGATCAATAGGGGCCCCTATCTGGGTTGGGGGCTTGGCCTGGATGAGGCATGACTTGGATCGAATGCCAGATGTCAGTTTTGAGGTTGCACTGTGTCACGCCCCGCTTCCCTAAAATGGAGGCGAGACGTGAGAAGGTTCGCACGAGAGTGGAGCTGTGAAGCCCCAAACCCGATTAGCGTCAATAAAACATAAGCAGGTCCCTGTAACCACAAACGGAGCAACAACAATAACACAAGGAGAGACAGAAATAAAATCTCATATCTCATAATTTGTGCAATATGAAAATTTAGTTCAACATCCAGAAAAGCCACCAGGCTAAAAGAAAGAGTCTAAAGGCCCAGAACAAGGCCAACAAAAGGAACAACGTAGCCAAGTATAGGTGCCACGCACCGACAACAAAATAGCAGTCTAAAACAAAAGAGAAAAGCTCAACGGAGACACTAGGACTGGTCCCCAGTGTCCACGTATTCCTCGCCAAACACAGGCTCGGGCTCGGCGTCAGCAAACACCTCGTCCTCGACAATGGACTCAGGCTCGGGATCTAACATGTGTCACCCAAAAGAGTAAAGGGGCACATGTCAGCAAGTCTAAAAGACTTGGGCAAGGAAACTGAAGGTAAGGTAAACTAGCAACCTAGCAGTTATAGTATGATGCATGGCATGACAAGTATAGCATGGAAGTGACAAGTAAAGGGAAGTACATGTAGCAAGTATGTCACGGATAACAAGTAAAACACGGACAAGTACAAGTCAAGTGGTTCACGTCAAGTGAACAGTCGAGTAAACAAGTCAAGTAACAAGTTGTGCACAGAGATTCCGCCTGTTGGCTAGAGTGGCTGATCGGGCCAACTCCTAAGCTCAAGTGACCGTTTATCTCTACCCCTCCACGTGTATCGAGCCAGGGCATTACCCCCGAACACGGAATGCTCGCTTCTGGATCACAAGCCAGGAAGTGTATTTAACATGTATGGCGTAGGGTTATGCCCACGTATAGTGGGTGCCTAGCCAGAAACTAGTAGGTCGGGCATTGGCTATCAACCAACACATGGCCCGCTTCTGGAACACGGGCCATGAAACACAAGTATTGTAGCGTGTGCTACAAATGCAACATTCAACATGGATAGCATGGATGACAATTTATTCGCGTACCTTTAATTGAAATTAAACATGACATGATAAATGACGGTCCTAGCTTTGTCGTCAAGCTAGTTCCGGAAATTGCGCCTAGGCGAGTATCATTTCGTCGCCTAGTCTCTTTTACACCTACAACAAGAAAATGGCCTAAGGCATGGCCCAAACCCTAAGTGGCAAGTTTCACTTGCCTAGCACCGAGGATGACGATCAACGAGGGTTCGTCTCACGGATGTTAATCTACGGGGAAGTCGCTGTTATGGAGAAACAATCATCAAAACAACATTCATTTCATTAGGGTTTTACAAAAACACAACGGGTTATGAAAACATTAAGAGATCGATTATTACCGTATCGGAAGCGGAAGAATGATGCCGAGCAAGCACGGCAATGGAAGAAACGCTCCGGGGAACCTAGGGTTCAGATCTGGAATAGATGGGGAAATTCTGGAGAAATGGGTTTTGATATGGATTTTGGGGATTTGATGGAGATTTGAGGAAGATGAGAGGTAGAATGTGTTAAGGGAGGGTTTGGATGATGGATTTTGGGCTTGGAATGAAGGAATAAGGGTTTGAGGTGGAAGGGGGCTCAATGGGGGAGAAACTAGGGTTTTAGGTCATGAGGAAGAAGGAGAAAACGTTTGGAGGGGTATTTATAGAGTTTGGTGGCGGCTAGGGCAAAACTAGGGTTTAGTGCGCTGTTTAGTCGGTCAAAGAACAACTGTTGACCGACTAGTTTGAGAACTAGTCGGTCGGTTGACCAACGCAGACCGACTAAGTGTAAACAGTAGCTCCAGTCGAAAACCTGAACCAAGAGTTAGTCGGTCAAAGAACAAATACTGACCGACTAGTTTGACATCTAGTCGGTCGATGAACGTTCTTAGACCGACTAGACGTAAACAGTAACTAGTGTCAAAAATAGTTAATGAGTTAGTCGGTTAAAGAAGCATTGACGACCGACTAGTTTGCAACCTAGTCGGTCAACCAACGTTCTTAGACCGACTAACGATAAACAGTAGCTTCTGAACATTATAACAAAGCCCACTAGTCGGTTCAAGAAGGTTTGCCGACCGACTGGATCGTCATCTAGTCGGTCGGTACCCCTTCTTACACCGGCTAACGTGCACCAAAAGTTCCGAAATGGAGCGTGAAGCTCCGGGATCGATTCCTAAGACTCCTAGGCTTGATCTAACAGTAGGATATGACCGTTATGAAGCCCTTCACGAATGACTTACTCCGAAATCGACGATTCTAAGGAAGAAGCTAGAAAATCACGACGAAACGATCGAAAACGAAAGCTACGGAGACAAAAACCACACATGAGGAGAAAATCCACCAAAACATATATATATAATATAAATAATCTGGATACGAGAAAACCAGTCGTTACACACTGCCCTGAGGGGTTGGATGTGAGAGGTCAATGTGGATGTAGCACTGCCCCGTAGGGTTAGATGCTAGATGTCAACTTGGACATCGCACAACCCCAAGGGGTTAGATGCAAGATGTCAATCAGGATGTTGCACTGTCCCGAGGGGTTGGATGTGAGAGGTCAATCTGGACGTCGCACTGCCCCGAGGGGTTGGATGCAAGAAGTTAATCTAGACATAGGACTACCCCATAGGGTTGGATGCCAGAGGTCAATCTGGATCTACACTACCCCGCAAGGTTTGATGAAGAGGTATATAGCTACCACATAGGGTCGGATGCCAGAGATCAATCTGGATACCACATTGCCCTGTAAGGTTGGATGCCAGAGGTCAATCTAAACGTTGCACTACCATGGAGGGTTGGATGCGAGAGGTCAATTTGGACGTAGTACAGCCTCATAAGGTTGGATGCTAAAGGTCAATTTGGACTAGCACTACCCCCCTAGGGTTGAATGCCTGAGGTCATGTGACACTGTCGTAAGGGGTTGGATGCGAGAAATAAATTTAGATGTAGCATTGCCCCGTGGGGTTGGATGCCAGAGATCTACTTGGATGTCGCATTACCCCAATGGGTTCGATGCAAGAGGTCAATTTGGACGTAGAATTGACGTATAGGGTTGGATGCCAGAGGTCAATTTTTTTGCACTGCCATGTATGGTTGGATACGAGAGTTTAATCTGGATGTAACACTGCCCCAAAGTGTTGGATGGCAGCGTTCGTATTGGATCGAACCCTTTCTGTTCATCTAAAGGGCATGGAGGATGGAATTTTCTTTACTGCTTTGGGGGCCCAGCCTGAACTAAGAAGTTAGTTTGGACATATCATGACACTGTCGATTGAATGCTAGAGGTCAGAGTTGAGACCCAAAGGTCTCGATAGAGAGTTTGGACGTAACCTGCTCTGTCGGGTCGAATTCTAGAGGGCAATGCTAGGACCCTGAGGTCTTGAATGTGGAAGCCCATGTGGGACACTCTGAGGAGTCTCACCAGCATATTGCCCAACCCTGCGCTGAGGCTTGGTTTGGAAGAAACACAAGCATCCAGGCTTCGAAAGGAAGTGTCTTGTATTGAAATTTGGAGTCAAAATAGGGATTGAGATCGGTACTGGGCCCCTAATCATTGGTAATGTCTTAGGAGGTGCTTGGTATTTCACGGATATTTGTTTAGAGTTGCCTCTAGAGTATCGAGTTGGTAGACCCTGGAGCCCAGGACTAACCTGATGCATTAAGGGCCTTCCTAGTTAGGTGACAATGGTTGCTTGTATTGGATATTGGCCATTAAGCTTGATATATTTTTGATGATGATCACATTATGTTGTTGCAAATGACTTTATTTGTTTTAGTCTCAAATTAATTTTCTGTTTATATTTTGATGGAGACAAAGCAATAGTTGGGATGACGAGTCAAAGGGAAAATAGTAGCTCAAGTAAATTGCAAAGCATACACAAGCTTGAAGAAGTATTTTTATGCTTTTCTTTGTGTAATTTTCATTTTATTCTTAGATACTTTGTATGCCTCGCAGATTTATTCATTCATACCTTAAAACACTTTTCAAACTCACAAAAATATTTTAGAAATGTTTTGAAATGATTTCCCAAACAATTTCATGATATTTATCCATAAATCAGGATAATAGTCGACTATTTTGTCATAAGAGTCGAGTGTTTTCTAAAGGAAAAACAAGATTTCCTTTGTTGCGGTTGAGAGTCGATCGCAGTTCTTCTAAGAGTCGACTATGGCTTTGCGAAGAGTCAACTACCACTGGAAAACTCACAACTCCGACTTCTACGGAAAGCTGTCGATTGTTTTCGTCGTAAGGGGTTTTTTGACCAGGTTTTTCAACAGATTTTGGAGCTATATTTAAGGGGGTTTTGCTGGGAGATTTTGGATTTAATAAAATCAATAATTTAGCATTTTGTAACATTTCCAAGGTTTCCACAGTTCTCCCTTTCTCTATTTCTCTTCAAAAGAGTTTTCATTCAAAGATGTGTTTTCTTTCAACTCTCAAGCTCATTCAAGCATGTAGCTTTTCACTCATCCTAGCCCTCAGTGCATGTGGTAAGATCATATATAAGGCTAAGGAAGAGTGTGTAATTTGTTTAATTTCAGTTTAACCTAGCTCTTAGGTTGTGAGAGCATTTTAGAGGTTTACTCCAAATCAAAAGCCAATGACATTGAGGAGTCCAATGGCATGAGCAAGTACACCGTGAAGGAGTGCATTGAAAATTTAATGGTTTATGGGGTAAAGCTACGACACAAGAAAGATTGCCAACCTTAAAACCCCGTAAAAAATAAAAGGGGATTTCTTTTAAATTAGTTGATGAAAAGTTTAAGAAGAAGAAGAAGCCCAAATACATCTCCAGTGAAGATAAAGGAAATGATGTAGAAAGTGGTGATGAATACGGAGCAGCCATGGAGCTTGCCAACAAACTCTTGAAAATAATGAATTCTTCTTAATGTAAGAAAGCTTTAAAGTTATTTTATAATACCAACAAAGTTTTTGTTAGTTGCTACAATTGTGGAAAAACAGGACATTATGAAAATAAGTGCTCAAAAAGAAGGACAAAGAAAAATTCAAAGGAAAAGAGAAGAAATTTTGGAAAGGAAAGAAAAAGAAGCGTCATGTGCTTACTGGGACGTGGGTTGATTCCTCTTCCGAAGAGAAAGTAAAAGCAAAAGTGAAAAAGAAAAAAAGATTCGAAGGCCTACACATCTATCATAGGTAATCCGGATCCCTTCTCAAATTTGTTGATATTGGCTTGGAGAGATGATAGCCCAAAGGCAAAGAAAAGCATGTGTTTTAGGGCAATTAGCAAAGATTCTGCATCCTTAAGTGAAAGTGAAGAGGAGAGTGAAGAAGAAGAAAGTGAAGAAGATAAGGAAGAACCCATGGAGGTTCTTTGGGAAAACAATAAGGTAATGTTCACGTCGCTCAAAAAATAAGCTAAAGCTCGTACTTCCTTACAAGCTAAATATGATGTTTTGTTAGCTAGCAAAGGGAATTATCTCTCTATTGATGTTGAATCACACATGCATGCTATACACACTTTAGGTGATAGTGAGAAAGAAATACTTCTTACTCAAATAAAGGAGTTTAGCAAAGAAAATGAAGAGTTGAAAGCCAAGAACCTTAAGTTAGAATCCCGTATTTCTACACTTACTTTGAAATGCGACGAGGCATCCCAAAAACATCAAAAGTTTGTGTTATCAGGGTATTGCCTCAATGATTTGCTTAAATAATAACATCTAGCAAATCATCGTAAGGGCTTGGGATAAATCTTAAAGATTTGATTCCAATAATTCACCTCTTCTTTTGGAGCTAAATAACGATATTATCAAGCACCAAAGAAGATGCATCATACTTTCTTGTATAACAACACCAACCCTAACAAGAAGGATGTAACACACGATGTTATTGATGAGAATCAACATGATTCACTTTGTGCCAAAAGGCAAGCCATTCACAATAGACATGCTAAGAAAATATTTTTTACACACAAGAATGCATATCCCTCTTCTTTTCATGCCATGTCTCATCCTAGGGTCACTTGTTTTAAATGCCAAGAATTAGGACATTATGCTAACGTTTGCCCTAAAAGGAGGCGGGACAAGAGAACTATGAATGCCATAAGTCTATGGATTCCTACCAATGTAAGGTTGCATGAGAGAGATTCTTACATTAAATCACTACTTAATGATATTATTTGCTCTAGTGATTTCGTTAGAAAATCAAACTCATCTTTGGTTTGGTGGCCTAATTCTTAGATCAACACACACTTGATTTGTTGGTTGGATTGTTTGAATGGGATCTATGGGTTTGCTATGTCATATGTGCATTCTTTATCCATGTACTAGTCATAACCCGTACCCGCGGGCACGGTTCATTTAAGATTTCCCCCCGCGAAATCTTTGTTCCAAAAAAAAAATACAAAATTCAATTGAATATTCAACTTGCACCATAGCTTGTGAACAATTTTTCAAAGAAGAATAATTCACAACTTTTACCCTTACACAAAAGTAAATGAAAACCATGGAACATTCCCAATAGCAAACCACAACTCATAGAGATATTTCAATTATGCTTCTGTTTCAGATAATGAGACAACAAACTTGCATATATAGAGGCCTCAGTATTTGTGATATATAGACAACAAACATGCATATATGGAGTAAGGAATTATGCCAAATTGACATCATAGCGGCAAATGGGCATAAACTTGACAGCTTTCATATAGCCATGTGCTCTCCATAATTCGTGTCAAGCAAGTGTAACACTTATATTCTCCATTAGATTGGTCTCCACTTACATAGCCAGAATTAATGGCATTTTAAATGGAAACTAATTAGGTTTAATCGAGTACCTTCCACAATTAGGCATGTTGATGCTTAAGCCTACAGTGAAAAATTAAAGTAAAAACGTTTCCCTTAAACCTCACCATTACTATAACATTTGTTGTTGTTATAGCGACTTTCAAAATGTATAAACATATGTTTCATGATGAAATCAATTTGTTTGAATTTGAACAAATCCAATTCTAACAACACAATTTCATGATGAAATCAATTTGTTTTACTGAAACCACTTAAATGCATAAGATTTTGATGTTGTTATCAAAGGATGCTTTGGCTCTGGATGTGGCCGTTTGGCTGCTATCAAAAGCAGCCAGATCTTCCACTAAACAGTTATAAAATGGGGGATGGAGTGAGGATGCAAATCAAATTTGATCTTGGTTGGATCATCCTCAGCAATTAATTTTACATATAGCTAAAAATTAAGACAATATATCAGCTTAACTAACGATTTTCTAATAAATTTGTGATTAATAAATAAACCATAAGTCTTGCATAAGTATTAAAAGTATTTCGTAATGGTAACTTGCACTAACTTGCAGTGTTCATATATTTCCATTGATGGAATTAAAGATAGTTGGATGCCCTAAGTAGAACACAATCTCAAGGACGTAGTGTTAAGCTACACATAAAAAAGAAATATGTGAAGATATGTGAACTCAAAGGGATTTAGTGAAAATGACCCAATGCATTATAGATTTCCCTTCGCCTATTTCTCATTTAGACATAATTCTGTATAACATTGCATCAGACTTTCTTTCAAATGCTAGCATTTGACAAAAGAAAAAGTTTCCTCACAATGCAAAGGAAGAAAAAACAAAATAATCATCAATGCAGCCATATCATCTGCTGAGAAGATTCGATCAATATTATGCACATGTATGAAAATCGACACACATCTGTTACATCTTTGCAATAGTCCAGTTCATACATAACATTTCGTTATTAACAAAGAGATATTAGTTTTATTAGAAGATTGCACAAGCAACATAGATTAGCTGCAAAAGAGTTTGAATTGGATTCCACTGGAAGTAAAAATGAGCACATACACAAAATCACAAATCATAAACAACCATTGAGTCTCGAAAACATAATTTCAGAGAAGCCCCATCATAATTGAATTCCATCCCAGAGTCTTATATGAGAAAGAAAGTAAAATAATCAAAAACAAATCAAATTTTGCCTAAACTTCTTGAGAAAGTAATCGATCTATTTTCTCATGATCCTATCAAATAATTAAGCAAGATCAAATTTTTGACTCGACTTCCTAGAAGAACCTGAAAACTTGAAAAAAGCAAGATCAGATAACAACACTCTCTGATACGCTTACAATATCGTAGATCTGCCACCTCTCGACCCTCTGTCTCCTCGCGGCATCATATTTATTGTAAAAGCTCACCAAACTGGCAAAAGATTCAAGAAACCAAGAAAATCAAAAATTTTGTAGATCAAAATACAAACAAAAGGAGTAGCATTGGCCATACAGTTTCAGCTGGGTCACTGAATGCATGATAGATTATAACATGTATTCCATTTTACAATGCTTCATTCATGTATGAACAAAACTCCATTAGGTAGCCCAATTGTCTTGAGAAAATATTTCCAACTATCCAAGATAATATTTTTTTTCATATTTTTCTGGTTTTTTAAAGAATTTGTAAGGCAGCAATACCTGATGTCTAATAATTCCAACACGTATCGCCAATAGTTTCAAGACAACCAATATCACTTACACACCACTGGCTGATATCATGATAGAAACCAAGATTTTAGACATTGGTTTGGAGGAATTTTAAATTAAGCAGTTTTAATAATGGAGAGAAAGCAATTTGGGGGACTTATGTAGCCGATGATTGTAAATTTTTCCAAGATAATTGTGAAATGCTTCTGATGGTTCATTATTGAAGGCGTAATGATAGGTTGTATCAGCTTCAGTAAAATAATATTACAGACCAAAGGATAACCAATAATATTAAATAAATATGTATGCAAGATATCCCTTTCAACAATCAGGTAAAATAATTAAATACAAAAGTTACTCATATTTTAGCTGGCTAATTTGTGCATACATGTTTTCGCATCCATGGTTACTATCTTATAAATCCAAGAGTTGGGCAGAATAAAAAACCCTGAGGTCTCGGTTGGGATGTATGTGGGTGTATGAGCCTTCCTAGACAATGTCTGTTTCTAGCAACAACAGTGTGTATATGTAATTTGATTGGTGCAATGAATTACTTGAATTATTTTTAAAATGGTTGTTATATATTGAAATGACTCTCTGATTTAAATATAAGAAACTATTATGAATAATTTGATGGGAAAGTGCTAAAAGTAAATGGACAAACATAACAATATGTGAGCAAACGTGCAGAATCAAACTATCTTTCTATAACAAAAAATCCACTACTAACTTATGACAAATGTCAATTTTCCAAATTGAAATTGAAAAAAATAAAAATATATAACTTACTTGAGAAACCACTTCCAAGTAAAAAATTTTCTTGTTCATTGATTATATGAATGATTATTAACTTTTTTTCTTTGTAAATGATGGCCTCTAGACTCTAATCATATTCATCTATCTATGCTTGATGTTGCAATTTATTTGAATGATATCTTAAGTAGTCTGCTTATTATCCTTGTAAAGACCAAGAGTGAATTCTCAAACAATACTCTGCAAACATACTCTGCAAACATCGTTATAAACATACCCGGTAAACAGACTCTGCAAAATATCTGAAACACATACTTTGTAAACAACAGTTAATAACATATAAATATTTGAAAACAGTAGCTAGAGGGAGGGTAAACAAACTCTGCATATCTATAAACACCACTCAAATTAAAAGGAAGCAGTGAATAGATAGAGAGCAGGGAAGCGAGGGCACACACACATGCACATGCGCACCCAAAAGGAAAAGAAAAACTGAAATACAAAAAAGAAAAACTGAAATACAAAAGCACTTATCAAACCCCCCCCCAAAAAAAAAAAATCAAATTTATGCATTATTATTCCCCTTCCAGTTATCTTTTGCCCAAAGAAAAAAGCCACTGGTAGGACTTAGACTTACTCATCAAAACATGTTAGCATCAAAACATGTATATGCCTTAATTCTATAAAAGATAAACGCTTATTTGCCAACTTAAAAGGATCGATATCTTCCTCATATGTGATGACCCGTATTCAGCAATACCTATTTTCTACGTATTTTCTTAATTAATAATATTTTATAATGGTTTGTTAGGAGTTGAATATCAAACTAGTTTCTAAATCATTTATAAAAATATATATTGTAGAACCAATATAGTTATAGCCTATTTTAGAGTATACGAGTACCATCCTAAATCCCTAAATGATTTTTATAATTATTTAAAGTCAATTATTAATGTTACAGCCGTAACAATTATTTTTCTAAGTAAACGTTTTCAAAATGCTTTCAAACTTCTACAGTATCATTCTAAGATCATTTTGTGCCTCCTACATTAATTTTGTAATTTTCCGAAGTCAAATCAATAGAGAACCCGCAAACCCGCTTCCTAAACGTTTTGGCCCAAAACTCGTATCTCCGTAGTCCAAACTACGAAATAGATCTCGTAGTCACGATTCTCGTGACGATACGAATCCTTGGCTATGTTTTCGTAATTTTTCGGAGTCGTTTCACCCCAGGGACAAAATTGTAATTTCACTAAATGTTTTCACTAATTACCGTTTTACATTACCCTAATTACCATGTTAATTACCTAGTTTAATCCACTAACCGTCGACAACCTCACAAGGTTTTGTTAGTAAGAGAGTTTTAGTCCCATACCCTTTTGTGAAAAAGCTAAACCTTGGCATTTATTTCATTTGACTAATTATTAATTACACTATTATTATACTAATTTTAATTACTTATTTAAACCCCCATAATCTCTTCCCCTTCACAAATTCATTCCAGGCAACAAACTCACGCAGAACCCTCTCCCTCTTCATTGTTCTCCGAAGAGCTCACCCCCACCATTACTATTCTCCAAACACAACACCCATGGCTTACTCACTTCCTTCCTAACTAATATCCCAGGCAAGCCGTAACCCATTTCCCTCCACATCACTAATCTCTCTCCCTCAATTAAACATCCCTCAAACTCACCCAGGCCCGAGCAACCCACTCGCCCGCTCTCCGACCAACGGCGACGCCCAACCCTCCCTTCCTCCGAGCTCCCTCCGACCACACACCGACACCGGAGCTAGCAGCCCCCGCCTCCGTCGCACGGACTCGTTCTCTGGCGAACTCCCCCGACAGCAGCCCCTCGCCGCCTTCATCCCGTCATGCTCCGCCCCTCCGAGTAGCAACGACGTCAAGCTCCTCGCTGCTCCGCCCAGACCCAGCCCCACAGCGAACCCGGAGCACCGCTCCCCCGTCGATGGCAGCCCGACCTCCCCCTAACACACCGCCCCTACGCCGCACCAACCCCCTCAGCCCACCTTAGACACCGCTGTATCTGCCTCGACCACGGCCACAATGCCGGAGCTCCACTCGAAGACGAGGCCCCACACAGCAGCGCCTCCACCTCCGGCACCGTCCTCCGACGAACGCATCTCCGCACGGCGAGCTCGCCGACAGCAATACCCTCTCCGATCTCCCCCGCTCTCTGCAACAGCACCCCCCTCGACCCACGCTGCCGCTTCCATCGCCCACACCGCCTCCGTGAGCCCGTCGGCGACGCCGCTCCGACCGCCACGCCTCCCCGCTGCACAGTGCCACCGTAGCCACCGAACCCCGCCGCCACTCCCTCCCGCTCTCTCTCTCTCGCGGGTAAAAGAAGCTTGGGGTTCGTTTTAATTATAATACGTATTTAAAACATATTTTGATACGTATTTCGTCTTTCCTTATATTTATTAATTGATATTATTGGTTTTAAACTGATAGTAATTCGTACAAGTCTCAGAAAATTGCCAAACTAGTCCCAAAAAATCAGAAACGTCGAAACGAATCCATTGGCGCTGGTTTCATCGCCAAAAGGCAAGTATATTTCTCACAGTGAATTTTCAAAGGCAAAACTTAAATAGGTTAAAATCCTTTTAAAATTTGTAGCTTGCAATTTTTACGTATACTGCTGTACGATAAAATTATATATTACAGTACTTGTAAATACGATCGTTTTGACATCTTGTTTATAGAATTCTGACGTACGGTTTGCCCGGAATAAATCTTTGAATATGTGTAGTAACAATAATTTCTTGTTTTAAAATTCCTTTTAAAATTCATAGTTCATGATTTTCACGTACACTGAAGTATGATAAAAATATATGTCATAGTACTAGTGAATACGATCATTTTGACACCTTGTTTGAAGCATTCTGTCGTACGGTTTGTTCTAAACAATTCTGTGAACATCTGTTTTAAAAATCGTTCCTCGATTTAAAATTGCTTTTTGGCTTTTTAAAAATTGTCTAAAATTGTTTAAAAATCTTGAAAAATAACTACTAGTCTTAGAAAATATTTTAAGCTAATTTAAACTATTTTGTTTAGTTAAAATCATATCTTACCTGTTCTTTCATTTAAGTGATCCTGATGTTTTCTTTTAATCGAGTCGTAAAGTTGTGAACTTTCACGAGACTGTTGCACAGATTATTAAAACACCGAGACTGAATTGACTGAATTGTACTATTGAAACACCGAGACTGAATTGACTGAATGGAAGATGGAACTTTAACAGTAAAAGAATGGAAGATGGAACTTTAACAATATAGAATGGAAGATGGAATTTCAATAATAACCAGATAGTACACGTCTTTTGACCCGACACTTGACTTGACCTGGGATTAGGGTAGTCTATGATCACAAGTGTTACAGAATGACTGGATGCGCCATACTAAATTACCTCCAACACATTACGGGGGTTAGATCCTTCACCGTTGCCATATCGGAACGGTGGGTAAGCCTCGGAGTTGCTCCCGTCGCAGGCTGCATGTTGGTTATCTCTAGTACTCTTGGACATGGACTTATCACTAGGATAGACTGGTTATTGATTATTGTTCTAACCTCTTTTTCTACAGGATTGCTACAGTGTGATTATTAAATGCTAAATTGTCACAGGTTACAGATGGCATTGCAAATTGTTATTTAATAATGAAATTGTTCCAGGTTGCAAATGGTATTGCAAATGGCTATCAAATGACTAAATTGCTGCAGATTGTAAATGTTTAACTGCTTTAACTGCTTTAACTGTTTTAACTGCTTTAACTCTTTTAAGTTCAACTTATTACTGGTCTTTAATGTCTTTATAGTTAAATTTATCGCTTGTCTCAAACTCCTTTAAAGTTTAAACTTATTGCTTGCCTTTAAAGTTCAGCGTTGTTTAATTTAAATGTCTAATGTTTTGGTTTTTAGAATATCTTGCCGAGTATACCTCGCTGACGGACGTTTCATTTTGTTGTTTTTACGAAATGTCCGCCAGGTATTGATAGTGAGTTCTTTGAAGACATTACTGCAGGAGTCGAGCCAGTGCTTGACAAGCACATGGAGTACCTACCCACAAAAGATTAGACGATCCCCTTCGCGACTGTTTCTTTATATTTAAAATAACGTAAATTGTGTACCCTTTTTTGTATTGGCCATACTAGGCCCAAGATGTATCTTGTTTATTGTACGCTGTATATGTAATAATGTTGTTTGAGCTGCTTCTTAAATTTGCATGCAAGGATCTGCAATTTTTATACAGACGCTTATTGTGTTTAAGCCAAGGAGGAAGAAAAGAAGAGGATTTCAGAAAAGAAAAAAAAAGTACTCCTCCTTGTTTTAAGCACATCGCGGACCCGCTCGCGTTCTCGCTCCTGGTAGAATGGGAAGCAGGGCGTGACATCATATCTTTTCACCAGAGAGATCAATGATGTAACAGATAATCAGCATATGAAGATATTGAGGAACTGAAAAAAAGTTTAGTCTACATTAATACCATACAGACAAAAAGTAAAGATGACAAGTCCATCAATGCGAAGTACCGACACTAAACCTGCACCAATCGAATTCAACTTCGCTAAAATGTTCACTTACAATACAGCCTTCAAATATTGTTGCCTGTAGTCAAATATCGTTGCCTATGTAGGCACATAGAATATCTGGGATTTAACTATACTTGAATCATTTTGATTGGCTATACATCTAGTTATAATGTTATGTGCAACATTTCATTTTGTAAGAATAGCACAAACTAAATCAATTTCTTACTGTCTTAAACACATTTATTATTATATAATATTAAGCCAAGGGTTGTGATCTTTGGATGTACTGGAAGTTTCTTGAATTGTGATAGCAACCCAACCTAATAGAAAGAAAAATTTAAAGGAAGAAAAGGAGAAGCAAGCAATTATAAGCCATAATGCTCCGACATGCATCAAACATGACCACAAATTCTGGTTACAACTTTCAAATGAATGTACCAAACACAAAAATCATGGATGACCTCGAATACAACAAATACATCGTAATGCTCCGACATAGTCAAAATCCAATATGTTAGGCATGCGATAGACTAACTAACGAGAAGGAAAGGGAATGCCACAGACTGATCAGCTGATTGACCGCGAGACGTGCACAATCCAAGTAGGATGCACACGCTCACCTCCCAAGAGTAGGAGTTTCAATGCAATATAATCCCGGTAAGTACGGGGTCGAATCCACAGAGACAATTCGTTTCACTTTCACAATCTCAATTGGTTATGGAATGCTAAAGGTGTTGGTACAACCAACTAAACTAACACGTGCGATGAGTGGAAGTGTGGGGTGAGACAATCGAGCCAAGCCCAAAGTAGGTAGGGTGGAGACCAAAGTAGGGAGCTAGTCAAGCAAGGAGAAGTGTGTGGAATGAGATGTCATTAGGATTGTGAGTTGATTAGTAATTGGTTCATCCCAAATGAATCAACCCATGCATCCATTTTGAGGTATGTGGGTTTGTGCACATAGGTAATGCCCTTAAGGCACACCGCCGTTCTACGGCCCCACCAAGAGTAATGTACGATTCATTCGTGTGTTGATTAGTGAGTTGGAAATCCCTAACACAAGCTCATGAGTCAGTCCTTGCATCCGTGTCAATAGAATGCAAGGATGGTGCACGTAGGTGTGACCCTTAAGGTACACCACCGTTCTACGACCCCGCCAAGAGTGGTGCACGACTAAATGAAATTTAGGGCACAACCCATCAATCAACACTATTAGCACCCATCTCTAGGGATACTAATCCAATTAAATGCTAGGAATAAGCAATTAATAATCAACCTCACAAACCCTAGTTAACCCCAATTCCACACCCAAATGGCTCTAGGCCTTCATAATGAAAATAAGGTAATAATCATGCAAGATGAACACACCAATCTTCATTACAAGAAATAATCAAATAACTACTCAATGATTCTCACATTCATTCAATAATCATTCAAAAATACATTCAATTCGTTTAGAAACCAAATGCTACAAAAGAGGGGAAGAAATCACCAAGTAGAACCCTAAAAGCCCAAGCTTTCCCCTTCCTTGCTTATCCTCCAAGCTTCCCTAGCCTCCAATGGCCTCCAAGCCCTTGCCCTAGATTTTGGGGAAGAAGATGGGGCTCTCCTAGCCCCAATAGAACATTAAAAACGAGATTAGTCGAAGTCAGCTGCTGGAAATCGCCCCCAATATCGAAATAGGGCGAAAATGGACTAACGTGCTTGAAAACTCGATCGGATGCTGGTTTCTTGCACCCGCAACCCCGCGCCCGCACATCGTTTTCCTCATCAAACCGCTCCCGGGTCGGATCCTCGTCCGCCCGCTCGCCCAACTACCCGCAACCCGTGCGCACTCTTCACTTAGGCAACGGGTCGGGCAAAAGAATCGCGCCCGACCCGCCCGCTCTCATCTGCTCCCCGCAAATAACAACAGGAGCGGGCCACGGCCCGCTGATAATTTAAGCGGGGCAACGCCCGCTGTAATTCAAACGGGGCGGCCTGGCACCACGTGGTGCCACCTGGTTACGCCACGTGGCGCCCTCAGATTAATTCCTTTTCCCCTTTTAAACCCTATTTTCTCCTCCAATTAATTCGCCAAAAATACCTAGAAATCCCAGAAAAATCTCAGAAAATTCTGGAAATTCCCTAAGACTCCCAGGAGTACCTGAAAAATAGGAGAAGGAGAAATTAGTTCATATAATGATGTTTTATGCAAAGAATGCAAATAAACTCTTATATGCAACATAAAGTCAGTTTATATCATAAAGAGCAAGATTAAACCTAAGCCTTAGCACAAAATAGGGGTAGTTAGGGGTATAAATATACACTTTTTACCATGAATCACACCCCCTAACTAGCATTTTGCTAGTCCCTAGCAAAATAAGCGATAATTACAGATTAAATGGAAAAAACATCCACCAAATTTAAGATATCATCATGGCATCCCTCATATGTGATTTCCAATTGATTCCAAAGCTAATATACACAACGTATGAAAGTAAACAATAAATGATATTCTCTTCAATCCAAGTCTAAGAAAAGTAAGGAAATAAGCACGTATCACATTCTTTGGGAAGCTACGCACATGGCAAAATTTTCAATTTTTATGGAAGTGGCCAAAACCAAAAGAAATTCCTTCTAAGTTGTGGGAGATGAGATTGCATCATTCATGAAGATTATTCTTTCATTTATTCATTCAATTTTTTAGATGACCAATTCATCGCTTGAAGTCATCAATAGTCAAAAAGAATAAGCAAGGATTTGAGTTAACTGGATGTAAACTCTACCTCAAATATTAATGACTTGGCCTCTTTGTAAATTTCCACGTTTTAAATCACAGAGAAGAAAACCAACATTACAGTTAGCCTACATAAACATAATGATCAAATGTTAAAAACAAAAAATTAGCCAAAGACAGTTTGAAAGTTCATTCATAGTATTTATAGATCTCCATACCAAACAAAATCCTTGACATGCTTTAGTTGAAAAAATATGGAGCAAATTCAAACAACATTCACCCAAAGATTTTTTCTACATTTATCTAAACAAAATCCGTGACATGTTGTAGTTAAAAGGGGGAGCAAACATTAAAAAAAGAAAGAGACTGTGAGTCGATGAGAGGCTAAAGAGATGCAACCAGTTCCAGCTTGAAGGAATCAGAGCGACGGTAAGAGGAAGGGTTGAATCTCTCGACTAATAATCTATTTTCCGTTCAAGTTAACATTCACCCAAAGATTGAAAATTAAATTCAAAAATGGGAGCAAAAGTGTGATTTTTTCTGATAAAAGAAAGAGACTATAGTTCAAAAATAGGAGCAAAAGTGTGATTTTTACTGAAAAAAGAAAGAGATAATGAGAGAGGTTGAAGAGATGATACCAGTTCCAGAGCTCGAGCTAGAAGATGGTAAGAGCAAGGGCCGAAGATATCAAGGTCAAGATATAAGCATCCATGTTCTTAAGTTTTTCCCACAATAATTACTGGAACATGTAATTTTAATTCATGTTTTTCTTCCAAGTATTTTATCTCAGAAATATTTCATCATTGATATTTAATTCAATACATGGCAAGATACCAACAAATCCAATAATAGCTCACATGAGGGAAATATATGTAATCATGAGAGTCCAACACAACTCAGAAATCAGCCACAAACCCCAATCCAAAATCATATATAAGGGCTGCCAATATACCACAAACAGAATCCATATTATAGTGCAAAATAGTATAATGAATGCAAGAAAAATTGCATGTTTTCACGCACACAATACAACATCATCAATCTGAGCCCTCAATGAGAGCCGTAAAATGTCATTTTGACAGCCCCAGGAACACTAAAATAAGATTAATTCAACCCTAAAAACCAAAAAATTAAGATTAATTCAAAACCTAGTGCAAATCTGACCCAAGGAACAAAACCCCTAATCAAAATCCAACCTGACCATTATCAAATCGGAACCCAGATTCAAACCCAACCCAATCACCCCAATCAAAATCAAATAATTTTGACATCACCAGGAACCCTAAAATAAGATTAATTCAACCCTAAAAATCCAAAAAATTAAGATTAATTCAAAACCTAGTGCAAATCTGACCCCAAGAACAAAACCTCTTAATCAAATCCAACCTGACCATTATCAAATCGGAACCCAGATTCAAACCCAACCCAATCACCCCAATCAAAATCAAATAATTATACCTTCTTCATCTTTACAATCAGGCGGGTTCTTGAATATCGAACAAGGTCACTCCAGATTTCGGATCGGCGACCAGAATCTATTTGATTGGCAGCTAGAGGAAGAGCTCATCTTGGGTCAGGCCCTTATCCCCTTTCCTGCTCGAACCAGACCGGGCTGAGCTCGATAATTGAGTAAGGGCCGAAGCTTGAGGAAGCGAAGCAGCAATAAGAGCAAGGGCCGAAACTTTGAAGAGGATGGGGGAGAGAGAAAGAGAGAGATGATTTGAAGAAGCAGGAGAGAAGGCCCACGCTGCTGAATGGGACGGAGAGAGACGATTTGAAGAAGCAGGGCAGCCTAAAGCCCCACGCCGCTGAACATAAATGGGACGACGTACCTCCCCAAACAGTGAATTTAAGTTTTCAAAGTTTTATTTCTTTCCCAACGCATTCCCCCTTCCAAAATTCAAAAGTTTACCCCCAAAATTTTCTCAAAACCTCATCTCAACCGTTCTTTTCCCAAGATTAAATCCTAGCCGTCTTTCTATCAACCCCTTTGTCCTAGTCAGCTTGTCCTAGTCAGCCCTAGGATTCAAAAATCACTGTCAAATGTATAATACATATGACATAGTGGATGTTTTAATATTCTATGTTCTTTCAAAAATATATTTTGAAGCATATTTTCATCCTTTGATGATTTTGTGATGTTTTCAAGCAATGTTGGATACTGTTCCAATTTCAACATCTTGACATTATTCCTTTATATGTTTTATTTATATAGTAATGTCATACATAAATGCCTTAGCTTGATTACTATCATCTTGTATTGATTTATTTAGCTCCATGTCTCTAATGTATGATTTTGTAATATGTTCCAACTTTATATGAATGATACCAACTTTATGTGTTTTATTTTGGCATGATTTTGTAATATGTTCCATGTCTCTTATGTTAATTGTCTCAACTTTCACGGCAAGGGGGAATGTGATATTCATGTCTACCTTAGTGACAATGACAAGGGGGGGGGGGGGGGGGGGGGGGATATGGACTATGTAAAAATAAATGCTTGCATTAATATTTTTATCTCATTTAGGAGGAGTGAAGAAATAATGATGGATGTTGTATTGCTCACACTTTGCTCAGAAGTTAGTATTGTCGAAATGTTTTCCATTATCGATGATTACGGAGTGTGGGACTCTGAAACGACAAATCACATCCATCCAGATGAAGGTGGTGGTCTTGATCTCTGCCAAAAATGAGAGGGGAGTGGCTTCCACCCAATTGGTGTTGTAGTCAATTGCAACTACCGCGTGTGTGGCTCCACCTCTTCCAGTGGCAAAGGTCTGATGAGGTCGACTCCCCACTTAGCAAATGTCCAAACAAGGATAAAGGAGATAAGCTCTTCCGGGTGCAGCCTTGGGATATTGGAGAACCGCTGGCAGGCGTCGCACCGTTGGACGTAAGATATGATGTCCCGTTATAGCATGGGCCAGTAGTATCCAGCACGTAGGATTTTGTGTGCGAAAGACTGGCTCCTGTAAACACCATAGGAAAGAAGCTGGGTCATGAGAGGAGGATTCGATTAGGTGAACAAGAATCCATGTTATATTAAGAGTGAAGTAAATCTACACATATATGACTACTCATGCGTGGGAGTTGGATTAAAATACGGGTTGGATTGAAACTCTATTATCATCACATCTCAACGCTTTCATTCAAACAAACCAAGAATATGCACTTCCGCGCGGACGGACCGGACCTAATTTCCGACGAGGATGAGAAGTGGTGTAAACTTGTGCAGTTGAGCCCCATGATCGCAGATGACCCAAGTCAGGTGCACCGTAGGTCCATACCTGGTAGATGATAAATTGAACAGGGGAATTTCTAATTCACACCATATCGATGTCACTTTGTAGATGATAACTGCATTTAATGAAAAGTAACATGTGCTGGATTAACAAATAGATAAACAAATGCGTTGCACGTTGCATTCCCTTGCCATTTGGAATTCACAGAACTAATTAAGGGGTCCAACTCGAATTTTTTCTGGCCAACTCCAACACGCCCTGTAGATTGAGCAGTTCCCTTGTCGTCCCTAACACTCATTTGTATAATTCATCGGCAGTATTATGTAATCCATTAGAATGAGGATCGAGGTTAGGAGCGGTCAACATACTCCAATAGAGTCTTAGCTCTTTATCGCCCTATGAGGATCGGTAGTATTATGAGTTGTTTTGCTGTATAGATATAATTGGTGGTCTCTGGATTGCTGCAAAGAAGGTGAACTAACAGTAGAACAAATGGAAAGATGAGCCACCCAACCTGAACACCCTATTTTCTTACCAAACTCGTCTGAAAGCCAACCGCCAGCCAACCACTAATCAAAATTATCATACATCTACTATAAAAACGCCATGCATCCGACTCTCCCTTCATCAAAGAAATCTCAACCATCCTACACCTCTCAGTCTTGTAAACACACTGCCTAGTAACCATGGCTTCTAATGCTGCCTTCTACACGAGCCTTCTTATTGCGCTCATCTTCTTGAGCTGCTCCAAGTGTGATGCTGCTCGCCTTCTTCTTGAGGTTCCACTGCCTCAAATTCCAACTCTTCCCATGCCCGTGCTTCCCCCATTGCCAGAGATTCCAGGCTTGCCTAAGCCTGAAATACCTGAACTTCCTAAGCCTGAGCTGCCTCCACTGCCTGAGCTACCACCTCTGCCAGAGTTGCCTAAGATTGACTTTCCGCCACTGCCTGAGGTGCCTACCATCACAAAAGCAAAGGAAGCACCGGCGTCCGAGGTTCCGACATTGCCTAAGCTTGAGATTCCGACATTCCCTAAGCCTGAGTTACCACCATTGCCTGAGATTCCTACTCTGCCAAAGCCTGAATTACCACCACTACCAGAATTGCCTAAATTCGAGTTTCCTCCCTTGCCTCACTTGCCCACTATTACTAAGGATGAGGGAGCACCATTACCCAAGGAACCAACTGTACCAAAGCCTGAGCTGCCACCACTGCCAAAGGTTCCTACTCTGCCAAAGACCGAATTGCCACCGTTGCCAGAATTGCCTAAATTCGAGTTTCCTCCATTTCCTCACTTGCCCACTATTTCTAAGGATGAGGGAGCCCCATTACCCGAGGAACCAACTGTACCAATTCCTGAGCTGCCACCACTGCCTGAGATTCCTACTCTGCCAAAACCCGAATTACCGCTGCCAGAATTTCCTAAATTCGAGTTCCCTCCATTTCCTCACTTGCCCACTAATACTAAGGCTGAGGGAGCCCCATTACCGGAGGAACCAATTGTACCAAAGCCTGAGTTGCCACCATTGCCAGAGGTTCCTACGTTGCCCAAGGCTGAATTGCCACCATTGCCCGAACTACCAAAGCTTGACCTACCACCCTTGCCCGAACTACCAAAGCTTGACCTACCACCCTTGCCCGAACTTCCCACCATTCCAGGAGTTTCCCTTCCTCCATTCCCTACCATGCCAAATATCCCTACTATCCCGAAGTCTACCTCATACCCCTCGACTACTACCCATGAGAAGAGCCCATGAGCATCAAGTTCATAAGATTATAGGAGTGATATCGGAAACTTTACATGTAACTATCACTTTGTCTTTATTGATTTTGTTTTAATTATTGTGTATCAAAATATGTGATTGTGGTTGCTTTGTAGGCGAGTTTATCTTTGTTCTATATCATTCTATTGTACCTTTGGTCATACATTCTATATGCTCCTTTTTTAATGTGTGTGTGTGTGTGTGTGTGTTCTTGCATGTATATGTTATCTTTTATAAGCAGTTGGACACCTTAAATTGATAGAAACCTTTAATCATGTCCTTCACCTTTTTCTTATTTTATCAATGCGATACTATTAAAATTATTCATTACTTTAGTCAAGGACTGTTGATGCCAAGAATCTCACGGAGCTTGGACGTGTCTATCAGAATGAGTATTTGTAGGGGTTTTATGTGATCCTTAGAACCCAAAATCAACGTCTGGCCTTAGTTTGGCAGATGATGAAAACGAATAAGCAGCAAAAAATATAAAACCATTTTAAGAAGTCCCTAATAAAACCGTAACCAGAATCTCTACTATCCCAGGTGGATATGACCAACCGCTAAAGATAGATTTATAAAAATACTGCAATTATAAACACATGAATATAAAGTACTAACCTCTGCCTTGCACATTAGCAAATCGCAAATTCCCTCGAACCAATGCCACGTGATAAGGGCTCAACCGCTTCCCTTGAGTTGGACCGCGTCCTGAGGTGAGCAACACCCTTGTCGTTGAGCCAACCATGTGCTCCAAAAAATTTCAACACGTGAAGATCCTCCGTCAAGATTTTGGATCTGATTCGAACTCCTTTCTTGTCTTGCTAGGACCCGATCGGGAGCAGAGAAGAAAGAAGGAGTTTAAGTTGGCTTTAGATTTGGGCTTGCTCACATTTAGGTGGAGCTACCAGTATCCAAGCTCTGGTGCAAGTTCCAATGAGAAGAGTTATCTCCTATTTATATATAGATCTGATCCCTCCTTCTCTCAACATGTCCGATGTGGAACTAAACAATTAGATGAAAATTCCATGCCAAAATTGCTTTTCAAGAATTCCAATATTTGACCAATTGTTTCTCTCTCACCGTTGACCCTAAAAGGCGATGTCAAACATCATTTCGAAGAGGATTACTAGTGAACACATGGAAACAAATGATGCACGATTTCGAGTCCGTTTGACCCTTCAAACATACATGCAAAGTTGGATCATTCATGTGCTTTTCGCAAAAACGCACCCGTCATTGGGTTTTCACAAAACCCTAGAAGAGGGGACCCACCTGCACCTAGGTGCGGGCGGCGCATGTGATCAGTGGGCACGGGTTCGACCGGTGGGTCGGGCACGCCCGACCCACAATGCCCTTATGGGCTATTGGGCTTGTTTTATGGCCTTTTTGAGCCGTTTGAGAGCAGTTTGCATGAGTATGAGCTCATGTAAGAGCTCAGGTTTGGGCTAAGACATTCTCCAACCCCCAGACACATGAACGAGTCCTCCCCATACGATTTTCACATATCTTTAATTGTTCTAAAGCCTATATCACAAAGCTTTTATGACATAATAAATGCTCATGCAACATATGCACTATCTCCTTTAAACTTCCTATTACTTTATGAAGGTCCTAGTCTGTATGAGACCTTATAGCTTAACCATACTACATGTGGGGCTCAAAACCCCAGACGGCAGTGAGCATGGGCAGCAGGTGTCGTTCCTGTTTTGTTTAATAATTATGTGGTCAGTTGCTTGGCATGAGTATTGTCGGGACCACCCTGATTGTGTCCGTGATGAATGACGCAGTTATAGTCCCTTCGTCATAGACATGTCGCTTACCCAAGCCTTGGGTATGGTCAACTATCAACTTTAATAGCTTGAAATTGGTTAGTCTCTATTGGTCTTTAGGTTATTAATGTTAGACTTCTTCCAACATACTTTGGCCAAAGTTTTTACTAAGGACCGAACTAACACATGCGACACTAACTCCCCATAAACAAGAGAAACGAATTCTCTATTGGTCATTACTATCCTTATATGCTTCAAGTGTCACCCAACCAAAGACCTTTCAACAGACCTTGCCTCGAAGCTAAATCAGAGATCTATGCCACACCGTTCACGTACAGGTTTGTACAAAGACCCCAAGTCTAAGGACCAACTTGCCTATCATCACCGAGAGACCTCAAGTCTAAGAACCAACTTGCCTATTATCACTGAGAGATATCATTAATATATGTGTTTATGTTAACCATGTGATAACTCTCGTTGGATCGTTCAGTGAACTCATTCTCTTACGAGCACCTGTGTCTCGTCCCCAATTTTGCCAAGTCGAACGACCATGGGATCATTATCACCAATCCATGGTGAAGACAAAGACACAATGATCTATCCAATGTGTCGAAAGCCTTTTCTCAAAATATTTACAACCACTAACGATTTTATACTTATGCTACAAGCGGTCAAGTACCTCTCCATGTTCGATATCTTCACCTCGATACTTGTTGGATCTCGTATTTAGTCTCACGACTTTACCTAAGCTCTAATGAAGACTACGTACATTATTATTTACTTATGTAGATTTTTACCAAACAACTTACTGTTATGTCTAACAAGATGTTTGTATTATAGATAAATTGTCTCGAGGGCATGCACATCTCCCAACCATTTTCATGCTACAGTTAGCCTGGGTAGGTAGGTTTTGTGGGCCATGAGAGACTCCTTTGTCTTTTCCTGGTATAGAGGGAAAATTGGTCAGAGGAAATAGATGGGAGGGCCTTTCGCTTCGACTCCAATGATTAAGTCAGTATTGTTGATGCATATAATCTCGTAGAGCATAAACACAGTAACCAAAACGAGTATTCTTGCAACAATGAGCCCAGACATATCGGTTTCGTTTGGCCTGGGGGGCTCCTGTGTCACTGCCTATAATAGAGGGAAAACAGTTTTAAGGAAATTGAGGAGGGGTGGCCCTCCAATTCGACTTTTATGCTTAAATTTGTATCAAGCAGAGGAAGGAGGGAGGGAGGGAGGGTGGGTGGGTGGGTGTAGCTGCAACTAGGGTTTGAGAGCTTGTAAGTGAGCTAAAGACTTGAGGTAGGTTTATCTTGGATATTCCAACATACCTTATGAAGGAGATGTCGGTTGTGTTTTATAATAATCGGGTGCCATTATGCCATGTCGGATAGCCCATAATCCCCCTCTGCCACCAGACACCAACCTATCATCTATTAATGGGATGTAGAGATCTTAACCGATTACAATAAATCCACACTCTAACAAGCCATTAACTCGGTAGGCCTTTCACCCGTGTGCCTTTCGGTATAACTGTTTGTCAGGCATGCACTGAGTGGGGATTAAATGCAAGCATTATATACTGATAAGTGCCTGGATGGGACGTGACCCATCTCCCAGTGATCACATTGCTACTGACGCGTGGGTTATTTAGGCCATGTGGCTAAGGAAATTAACCCCACGGAGGTTGTCTTTAGAAGAGCTGAGGGAGCCGAAATCAAGGAGATCATCCCAGTTAAACTACACTGAGGTCGGGTCATGCAGGCCTGTAGAGTTGAAACTATAGAGTTTGGCTAGGCCCCAAAGGCTAGTGGGTCCCTTTCATGTAATGGTATATACAATGACCCTTCATTTTTTGGCTCGACATTGCGTACCTGAATTGTGACCTTGAGGATAGGAGTGGAGAGGTAAAGAGATGAACCCAGGAGAGAAACTATTGTCTGCATCGTTTAATCAGTTGACTTGCTTCGGGAATAAGGAATGGGAAGTGATGCTTGGGTGGAAGCACATTCATGATGGCATGCTATTGTGGCAGTCATCCCTTTGGGACTGAAGTGACGTGATGCAAAAAAGCTGAGGTGATGTGATTCGTATTAAATGCAAATCAGGCCTGCATCCCAAAGGGTTACGAATGTGGTATCATTTGGTCCGTAGTAATAGAAGATGGTTAGTTGTGATGATCGAATGTCTTAGGGCATTCGGATCTGATAATCACTATTGTTTCCCTTTATCCCTTGGGTGGTTTATAAAAGAAAGGGAAGGCAACCGATGTTTGCACTTACACCTTTCTTCTTGATCTCTCCTTTCTTAGTCTCTTCCATAATGAGACCACGTTTGTGTATCCCAGCTACTCTGATTACACTGACTGTCAGCCTACACCCTCCAATTCCTTGCCAATAACATTGAACAATTAGCCAGCCCATGTCACATATTTGTCTTCCTCGAGTGAGAGGATGAGCAAAGAGGATGTCAATATTCTTGGGGAAATCTGTCTTGGTCATAGAGGGTAAAGAGGATGTCTGCTGAGGTAAGGAGGTGTGCTCAGGCTGAGCAGTTTGCTCCACAAAAACTTGCTATCAAGGTTGAGTGATGGCCTCTGGTGGTTGAAGACAAAGAGGTCGAGCCCAACCGACGTGCTTTGGCTGAGCATTTGTGGAAGGGAAAAGGAAAGGCAAATGAAGGGTCGTCTGTCGAGCCACCACTGAAGAGGACCATGGTAACATCCCTAGTGTAGGCATTGGGTCCACTACCTCCAACACGGGGTAGACCATCCAGCTTAGTGGAGACCTGATGTCTGACAATATGGCAATGAACTGAGAAGTGCCGTCAAGGCACAATCCTGGAAAAGCAAATGAGTTCCTCCAGTGCATGGAGATAGTAAGCTTTGTTGTCATCGCTGATTTTGGTTTTAATGACTCAGCTTAATCCTTTCTCTTTATGTGCAAGACAGGTCAGAGCTGTGCTGCTTCTTCTATTGCTTTAGGGAACAAGTGTAGTCTTTGGAGGTGAAAAATTCCTTCCTCTGAGATCTGCTCCACCTGTAGATAGTAGAACTATAAGAGTAGAGGCCCCAATTACGACAGGCAACGAAAGAGCTGAGTAGAGTAGCCAATGAAAAGTATGCTGGTGGTACTTGAGGTAGAGCTATGCCTGGCAGAGACGAGCCCGACCTGGGGCCTGTTGTATAATATTTTTTCCTTTCGCTTTTGCATGCCGTATGGTCTTTTGTGCTTGTACACTGTGTGACAGGAATTTTGTAGCTTTAGAAAACGAATGGAAGTACATTTTTGCAAATCAAATAAATTGGAATCAGCCAAATTTCGAGCTTAGGAGACTGAGAATGGAGGCATCTACCTTTCACGTGACGAAACAACACTATGTCCCTTTGAGGGAGGTACCAGTGGGGGGCCTTAGCCTGGACTTGTGGGGCCTCGTTTGGACATGGCATGACCCAGGTTGGTTGCCAGATTTCAGACCGAGCTATGGATCTTGGCAGAAGTAGGTAGTACCTTGGAAAACAAGATCCACTATGCTTGCTGATGCAGCCGTCCATATCACAGGACATGAAGAGACATCACTGACGTGACTTGTATTTATTGCAGGACATGAGATGACATTCAGCTCTCTCGAAGGGTTGTTGATGCGATAGAGATCAAGTTGTCATGGTGTGTTCACATAGATTACGTTCCCTTACATGCCTCCCCGGTAACGGCGCCATAAAGCTTGACGTCCCCTAGATTTAGCAATATATGCAGTGGGATCGGGGATACCAGATTTAAATATTTGTAACCGCAAGCGCACGGTGTTGTAGTGTGGCTTGGGGGTCGAACTCAGGGAGGCGTGTGTTGTGCTTGTTATCAAGGAGGAACCGCATTACCCGGAGGGTGAGCTAGCCCGATCAATCGGTTGGTTGTCACGAAATAGAAATACGAAGGATGTAAGATATAAAAGGGAACCTAGGACTTTGGTTTGCACCCTATCATTAGCTCTCTCTATTACGATCGACGGATAGGATTACGATTGGATTCTAGGGTTTAGTGGTGAGACGGTGCCTCTAAGAGTGATGCCTAGCGTCCCATGGGCCCGATATTCCGGTCGATGCCCAGGATGATACGCTAGGTCTACCGGGGTTCGGACGGTGGGCATTCCCATGTCCATTAATACTGACCGACTCCGGGAGCACTAAGCTCGCAACGATTACTCCCAACATTTCATCCTGCCGTTCCCACGCGCTAGGATTCAATGTCTACGCTAGGGGTGTGAGCTGTGGCTAGGGGATCAAACGCCAGTTTTATTTTCCCTTGGCCCGACGGTCAAAGGCGGTATTTCTCCCGCCAATGACAATAAAACGCCCCGCGTAACCATCTAAATTCCTAAATCATATCGAAATCCTAATCATGTGGTCGTTCTAGGGAGAACCCACGAAGGGGTTTCCGCCAATGCCCTAGATTGGGGAACTACTCACGATTCATAGCAAAAATATCGACACAACAAAATTTAGCCATTGGAATATAGATCAAGCAATAGAAATATGGAGCTAACAATAGTATTAACGTAATATCCAAGTTTAAGAACAATCAGAAAACTTACAAGACAGAATAAATTCGGAGCCGTCAAAAATCCCCAAAAGACAGAAAAATAACTGGGCGTTCGTTCCGGGAAAAACATAGGTCTATATATAGAAAACACGACCACCCGATCGGTTGAATCATCAACCGATTGGGTGAACCGACAATCGACTTGGCCTTTAGCATTTGAGATACATCAACCGGTCACTGAGCCGATCGGTTGATGTCACCGGGTCATGAGTTGGAAGAGTTCGGCTACAGATGAACCGATCGGGTGAGATGTCATCCGATCGGTTGGAATTCAGCTCCAAAAGATAGAGAGCTCTGTCCTTTTCACATGATCACTGAACCGATCGGGTAAGATTCTCTTCGCTGCTGCTGCTGCTGTCCGGGTCGGATACACGTGCACGAACCGATCGGTTGGCTCTGTCCAACCGATCGGTTGAGGGCTGAAACATAGTATTCTTCGACATTTGGCCCTCGAGATCGCGCATGACACCTCCCGTTGCTCCGAGGACTCATGATATCTGCTTTATATGTCCCCAATGCTGGCAATCTCCTGCATTGGCACAAAAACACAAAGAAGTGAAAGAAAACTAAAAATCGCGAGAGAATGGATACGAAACACAGGAAAACAACGGAAAATCACTAAGAAGACATGCGTGAATATATAAAATAAAAACGCACGTCACTGCCCTATGTATGACACATCAGCACTGGGTCCCTTTTAGGAAGGCACCAGTGAGGGCACTATCCCGGACTTGGGGGCCTTGTTTCGACATGGCACTACCTGGGTTGGATGCTAGAGGTTAGACCGAGCTGTGGATCTAATCAGAAGTAGGTAGTGCCTTGTAAAAGAGGATCCACTATGCCTGCTGACATGACCATCCATATCACAAAACGTGAAGAGATATCGATGAGGTGACCTATATTTATTACGGGACATGACAGGACAGTCACGTCTCTCGAAGGGTTGTTGATGCGACAGAGCTCAGTTGTGGTGGCATGTTCACATAGATGATGACATAGCCTTTGATCGGTTGCAAACATCTCTTGTGGGCTTCTACCTATGGCAAGTATAAAAGGGTCATATGAGGTTCTCGTAAAGCCATGCTTGCGTTCAAAAAATCCTTATCTTCCTTTATTACTGTATCCTCGAGGGCTTCATAAGACAACGCCATTCAAAGTAAGGCATGTTCGAGTTAAAGAATGCTTCTTTTGGGGAAAAGCGGCTTTCATCATGCTTCTCCTGAGGATAAGTGGTTATCATCATTCGGGAAGAGGCAATGTGCGGGCCAGCTTGCTTGATGAACGCCAGTATTGCTACTCAGGAGAAGATCGAGCTCCGTGGAATGACATATTATCCCACCTGCGAGGATCATCAATGGACGAAGTTATAATTTTGGCTTTCTATTGTAGGTATGTCACCAGGAGCGGTCAATTCTTGTAGAAGAACTTTTATGAAATGAAATGGTAGTTTGAATTTTTTTTAATTCAACATCATCCTTTTGTCTTCTTTCTTTCATCTATTTTTTATGCCTCCTAATTTCTGTCTGCTCCATACTTTTCTTGCCTGATGATCTATTGTATCCACTGTTAGGGTAGTTTCAAACTCGAACTCAAGAGACTGACCATTGGAATCACCGAATGCCATTGTGCTTTACTTGTTAAGGGCATGCTGCTTTGTGTATGGCCCATTAGTATGTTTGGTAAGAGAGGGTTTGGAGCTCTAGACTTGTACATCTGCGATCCCTTCTAAAACGATGTTAGGCAATATAAATAGGCTAGTTAGACATGGTCGGAACTAAATGTTGAGTGGATCAAGAGCTTGAATTTGTCGGAGGTAATACAACCCGAGATGGGCATTGGTTACCCCGCTGGCTTCCTGGGGTCAGATCAATAGGGGCCCCTATCTGGGTTGGGGGCTTGGCCTGGATGAGGCATGACTTGGATCGAATGCCAGATGTCAGTTTTGAGGTTGCACTGTGTCACGCCCCGCTTCCCTAAAATGGAGGCGAGACGTGAGAAGGTTCGCACGAGAGTGGAGCTGTGAAGCCCCAAACCCGATTAGCGTCAATAAAACATAAGCAGGTCCCTGTAACCACAAACGGAGCAACAACAATAACACAAGGAGAGACAGAAATAAAATCTCATATCTCATAATTTGTGCAATATGAAAATTTAGTTCAACATCCAGAAAAGCCACCAGGCTAAAAGAAAGAGTCTAAAGGCCCAGAACAAGGCCAACAAAAGGAACAACGTAGCCAAGTATAGGTGCCACGCACCGACAACAAAATAGCAGTCTAAAACAAAAGAGAAAAGCTCAACGGAGACACTAGGACTGGTCCCCAGTGTCCACGTATTCCTCGCCAAACACAGGCTCGGGCTCGGCGTCAGCAAACACCTCGTCCTCGACAATGGACTCAGGCTCGGGATCTAACATGTGTCACCCAAAAGAGTAAAGGGGCACATGTCAGCAAGTCTAAAAGACTTGGGCAAGGAAACTGAAGGTAAGGTAAACTAGCAACCTAGCAGTTATAGTATGATGCATGGCATGACAAGTATAGCATGGAAGTGACAAGTAAAGGGAAGTACATGTAGCAAGTATGTCACGGATAACAAGTAAAACACGGACAAGTACAAGTCAAGTGGTTCACGTCAAGTGAACAGTCGAGTAAACAAGTCAAGTAACAAGTTGTGCACAGAGATTCCGCCTGTTGGCTAGAGTGGCTGATCGGGCCAACTCCTAAGCTCAAGTGACCGTTTATCTCTACCCCTCCACGTGTATCGAGCCAGGGCATTACCCCCGAACACGGAATGCTCGCTTCTGGATCACAAGCCAGGAAGTGTATTTAACATGTATGGCGTAGGGTTATGCCCACGTATAGTGGGTGCCTAGCCAGAAACTAGTAGGTCGGGCATTGGCTATCAACCAACACATGGCCCGCTTCTGGAACACGGGCCATGAAACACAAGTATTGTAGCGTGTGCTACAAATGCAACATTCAACATGGATAGCATGGATGACAATTTATTCGCGTACCTTTAATTGAAATTAAACATGACATGATAAATGACGGTCCTAGCTTTGTCGTCAAGCTAGTTCCGGAAATTGCGCCTAGGCGAGTATCATTTCGTCGCCTAGTCTCTTTTACACCTACAACAAGAAAATGGCCTAAGGCATGGCCCAAACCCTAAGTGGCAAGTTTCACTTGCCTAGCACCGAGGATGACGATCAACGAGGGTTCGTCTCACGGATGTTAATCTACGGGGAAGTCGCTGTTATGGAGAAACAATCATCAAAACAACATTCATTTCATTAGGGTTTTACAAAAACACAACGGGTTATGAAAACATTAAGAGATCGATTATTACCGTATCAGAAGCGGAAGAATGATGCCGAGCAAGCACGGCAATGGAAGAAACGCTCCGGGGAACCTAGGGTTCAGATCTGGAATAGATGGGGAAATTCTGGAGAAATGGGTTTTGATATGGATTTTGGGGATTTGATGGAGATTTGAGGAAGATGAGAGGTAGAATGTGTTAAGGGAGGGTTTGGATGATGGATTTTGGGCTTGGAATGAAGGAATAAGGGTTTGAGGTGGAAGGGGGCTCAATGGGGGAGAAACTAGGGTTTTAGGTCATGAGGAAGAAGGAGAAAACGTTTGGAGGGGTATTTATAGAGTTTGGTGGCGGCTAGGGCAAAACTAGGGTTTAGTGCGCTGTTTAGTCGGTCAAAGAACAACTGTTGACCGACTAGTTTGAGAACTAGTCGGTCGGTTGACCAACGCAGACCGACTAAGTGTAAACAGTAGCTCCAGTCGAAAACCTGAACCAAGAGTTAGTCGGTCAAAGAACAAATACTGACCGACTAGTTTGACATCTAGTCGGTCGATGAACGTTCTTAGACCGACTAGACGTAAACAGTAACTAGTGTCAAAAATAGTTAATGAGTTAGTCGGTTAAAGAAGCATTGACGACCGACTAGTTTGCAACCTAGTCGGTCAACCAACGTTCTTAGACCGACTAACGATAAACAGTAGCTTCTGAACATTATAACAAAGCCCACTAGTCGGTTCAAGAAGGTTTGCCGACCGACTGGATCGTCATCTAGTCGGTCGGTACCCCTTCTTACACCAGCTAACGTGCACCAAAAGTTCCGAAATGGAGCGTGAAGCTCCGGGATCGATTCCTAAGACTCCTAGGCTTGATCTAACAGTAGGATATGACCGTTATGAAGCCCTTCACGAATGACTTACTCCGAAATCGACGATTCTAAGGAAGAAGCTAGAAAATCACGACGAAACGATCGAAAACGAAAGCTACGGAGACAAAAACCACACATGAGGAGAAAATCCACCAAAACATATATATATAATATAAATAATCTGGATACGAGAAAACCAGTCGTTACACACTGCCCTGAGGGGTTGGATGTGAGAGGTCAATGTGGATGTAGCACTGCCCCGTAGGGTTAGATGCTAGATGTCAACTTGGACATCGCACAACCCCAAGGGGTTAGATGCAAGATGTCAATCAGGATGTTGCACTGTCCCGAGGGGTTGGATGTGAGAGGTCAATCTGGACGTCGCACTGCCCCGAGGGGTTGGATGCAAGAAGTTAATCTAGACATAGGACTACCCCATAGGGTTGGATGCCAGAGGTCAATCTGGATCTACACTACCCCGCAAGGTTTGATGAAGAGGTATATAGCTACCACATAGGGTCGGATGCCAGAGATCAATCTGGATACCACATTGCCCTGTAAGGTTGGATGCCAGAGGTCAATCTAAACGTTGCACTACCATGGAGGGTTGGATGCGAGAGGTCAATTTGGACGTAGTACAGCCTCATAAGGTTGGATGCTAAAGGTCAATTTGGACTAGCACTACCCCCCTAGGGTTGAATGCCTGAGGTCATGTGACACTGTCGTAAGGGGTTGGATGCGAGAAATAAATTTAGATGTAGCATTGCCCCGTGGGGTTGGATGCCAGAGATCTACTTGGATGTCGCATTACCCCAATGGGTTCGATGCAAGAGGTCAATTTGGACGTAGAATTGACGTATAGGGTTGGATGCCAGAGGTCAATTTTTTTGCACTGCCATGTATGGTTGGATACGAGAGTTTAATCTGGATGTAACACTGCCCCAAAGTGTTGGATGGCAGCGTTCGTATTGGATCGAACCCTTTCTGTTCATCTAAAGGGCATGGAGGATGGAATTTTCTTTACTGCTTTGGGGGCCCAGCCTGAACTAAGAAGTTAGTTTGGACATATCATGACACTGTCGATTGAATGCTAGAGGTCAGAGTTGAGACCCAAAGGTCTCGATAGAGAGTTTGGACGTAACCTGCTCTGTCGGGTCGAATTCTAGAGGGCAATGCTAGGACCCTGAGGTCTTGAATGTGGAAGCCCATGTGGGACACTCTGAGGAGTCTCACCAGCATATTGCCCAACCCTGCGCTGAGGCTTGGTTTGGAAGAAACACAAGCATCCAGGCTTCGAAAGGAAGTGTCTTGTATTGAAATTTGGAGTCAATATAGGGATTGAGATCGGTACTGGGCCCCTAATCATTGGTAATGTCTTAGGAGGTGCTTGGTATTTCACGGATATTTGTTTAGAGTTGCCTCTAGAGTATCGAGTTGGTAGACCCTGGAGCCCAGGACTAACCTGATGCATTAAGGGCCTTCCTAGTTAGGTGACAATGGTTGCTTGTATTGGATATTGGCCATTAAGCTTGATATATTTTTGATGATGATCACATTATGTTGTTGCAAATGACTTTATTTGTTTTAGTCTCAAATTAATTTTCTGTTTATATTTTGATGGAGACAAAGCAATAGTTGGGATGACGAGTCAAAGGGAAAATAGTAGCTCAAGTAAATTGCAAAGCATACACAAGCTTGAAGAAGTATTTTTATGCTTTTCTTTGTGTAATTTTCATTTTATTCTTAGATACTTTGTATGCCTCGCAGATTTATTCATTCATACCTTAAAACACTTTTCAAACTCACAAAAATATTTTAGAAATGTTTTGAAATGATTTCCCAAACAATTTCATGATATTTATCCATAAATCAGGATAATAGTCGACTATTTTGTCATAAGAGTCGAGTGTTTTCTAAAGGAAAAACAAGATTTCCTTTGTTGCGGTTGAGAGTCGATCGCAGTTCTTCTAAGAGTCGACTATGGCTTTGCGAAGAGTCAACTACCACTGGAAAACTCACAACTCCGACTTCTACGGAAAGCTGTCGATTGTTTTCGTCGTAAGGGGTTTTTTGACCAGGTTTTTCAACAGATTTTGGAGCTATATTTAAGGGGGTTTTGCTGGGAGATTTTGGATTTAATAAAATCAATAATTTAGCATTTTGTAACATTTCCAAGGTTTCCACAGTTCTCCCTTTCTCTATTTCTCTTCAAAAGAGTTTTCATTCAAAGATGTGTTTTCTTTCAACTCTCAAGCTCATTCAAGCATGTAGCTTTTCACTCATCCTAGCCCTCAGTGCATGTGGTAAGATCATATATAAGGCTAAGGAAGAGTGTGTAATTTGTTTAATTTCAGTTTAACCTAGCTCTTAGGTTGTGAGAGCATTTTAGAGGTTTACTCCAAATCAAAAGCCAATGACATTGAGGAGTCCAATGGCATGAGCAAGTACACCGTGAAGGAGTGCATTGAAAATTTAATGGTTTATGGGGTAAAGCTACGACACAAGAAAGATTGCCAACCTTAAAACCCCGTAAAAAATAAAAGGGGATTTCTTTTAAATTAGTTGATGAAAAGTTTAAGAAGAAGAAGAAGCCCAAATACATCTCCAGTGAAGATAAAGGAAATGATGTAGAAAGTGGTGATGAATACGGAGCAGCCATGGAGCTTGCCAACAAACTCTTGAAAATAATGAATTCTTCTTAATGTAAGAAAGCTTTAAAGTTATTTTATAATACCAACAAAGTTTTTGTTAGTTGCTACAATTGTGGAAAAACAGGACATTATGAAAATAAGTGCTCAAAAAGAAGGACAAAGAAAAATTCAAAGGAAAAGAGAAGAAATTTTGGAAAGGAAAGAAAAAGAAGCGTCATGTGCTTACTGGGACGTGGGTTGATTCCTCTTCCGAAGAGAAAGTAAAAGCAAAAGTGAAAAAGAAAAAAAGATTCGAAGGCCTACACATCTATCATAGGTAATCCGGATCCCTTCTCAAATTTGTTGATATTGGCTTGGAGAGATGATAGCCCAAAGGCAAAGAAAAGCATGTGTTTTAGGGCAATTAGCAAAGATTCTGCATCCTTAAGTGAAAGTGAAGAGGAGAGTGAAGAAGAAGAAAGTGAAGAAGATAAGGAAGAACCCATGGAGGTTCTTTGGGAAAACAATAAGGTAATGTTCACGTCGCTCAAAAAATAAGCTAAAGCTCGTACTTCCTTACAAGCTAAATATGATGTTTTGTTAGCTAGCAAAGGGAATTATCTCTCTATTGATGTTGAATCACACATGCATGCTATACACACTTTAGGTGATAGTGAGAAAGAAATACTTCTTACTCAAATAAAGGAGTTTAGCAAAGAAAATGAAGAGTTGAAAGCCAAGAACCTTAAGTTAGAATCCCGTATTTCTACACTTACTTTGAAATGCGACGAGGCATCCCAAAAACATCAAAAGTTTGTGTTATCAGGGTATTGCCTCAATGATTTGCTTAAATAATAACATCTAGCAAATCATCGTAAGGGCTTGGGATAAATCTTAAAGATTTGATTCCAATAATTCACCTCTTCTTTTGGAGCTAAATAACGATATTATCAAGCACCAAAGAAGATGCATCATACTTTCTTGTATAACAACACCAACCCTAACAAGAAGGATGTAACACACGATGTTATTGATGAGAATCAACATGATTCACTTTGTGCCAAAAGGCAAGCCATTCACAATAGACATGCTAAGAAAATATTTTTTACACACAAGAATGCATATCCCTCTTCTTTTCATGCCATGTCTCATCCTAGGGTCACTTGTTTTAAATGCCAAGAATTAGGACATTATGCTAACGTTTGCCCTAAAAGGAGGCGGGACAAGAGAACTATGAATGCCATAAGTCTATGGATTCCTACCAATGTAAGGTTGCATGAGAGAGATTCTTACATTAAATCACTACTTAATGATATTATTTGCTCTAGTGATTTCGTTAGAAAATCAAACTCATCTTTGGTTTGGTGGCCTAATTCTTAGATCAACACACACTTGATTTGTTGGTTGGATTGTTTGAATGGGATCTATGGGTTTGCTATGTCATATGTGCATTCTTTATCCATGTACTAGTCATAACCCGTACCCGCGGGCACGGTTCATTTAAGATTTCCCCCCGCGAAATCTTTGTTCCAAAAAAAAAAATACAAAAGTCAATTGAATATTCAACTTGCACCATAGCTTGTGAACAATTTTTCAAAGAAGAATAATTCACAACTTTTACCCTTACACAAAAGTAAATGAAAACCATGGAACATTCCCAATAGCAAACCACAACTCATAGAGATATTTCAATTATGCTTCTGTTTCAGATAATGAGACAACAAACTTGCATATATAGAGGCCTCAGTATTTGTGATATATAGACAACAAACATGCATATATGGAGTAAGGAATTATGCCAAATTGACATCATAGCGGCAAATGGGCATAAACTTGACAGCTTTCATATAGCCATGTGCTCTCCATAATTCGTGTCAAGCAAGTGTAACACTTATATTCTCCATTAGATTGGTCTCCACTTACATAGCCAGAATTAATGGCATTTTAAATGGAAACTAATTAGGTTTAATCGAGTACCTTCCACAATTAGGCATGTTGATGCTTAAGCCTACAGTGAAAAATTAAAGTAAAAACGTTTCCCTTAAACCTCACCATTACTATAACATTTGTTGTTGTTATAGCGACTTTCAAAATGTATAAACATATGTTTCATGATGAAATCAATTTGTTTGAATTTGAACAAATCCAATTCTAACAACACAATTTCATGATGAAATCAATTTGTTTTACTGAAACCACTTAAATGCATAAGATTTTGATGTTGTTATCAAAGGATGCTTTGGCTCTGGATGTGGCCGTTTGGCTGCTATCAAAAGCAGCCAGATCTTCCACTAAACAGTTATAAAATGGGGGATGGAGTGAGGATGCAAATCAAATTTGATCTTGGTTGGATCATCCTCAGCAATTAATTTTACATATAGCTAAAAATTAAGACAATATATCAGCTTAACTAACGATTTTCTAATAAATTTGTGATTAATAAATAAACCATAAGTCTTGCATAAGTATTAAAAGTATTTCGTAATGGTAACTTGCACTAACTTGCAGTGTTCATATATTTCCATTGATGGAATTAAAGATAGTTGGATGCCCTAAGTAGAACACAATCTCAAGGACGTAGTGTTAAGCTACACATAAAAAAGAAATATGTGAAGATATGTGAACTCAAAGGGATTTAGTGAAAATGACCCAATGCATTATAGATTTCCCTTCGCCTATTTCTCATTTAGACATAATTCTGTATAACATTGCATCAGACTTTCTTTCAAATGCTAGCATTTGACAAAAGAAAAAGTTTCCTCACAATGCAAAGGAAGAAAAAAAAAAATAATCATCAATGCAGCCATATCATCTGCTGAGAAGATTCGATCAATATTATGCACATGTATGAAAATCGACACACATCTGTTACATCTTTGCAATAGTCCAGTTCATACATAACATTTCGTTATTAACAAAGAGATATTAGTTTTATTAGAAGATTGCACAAGCAACATAGATTAGCTGCAAAAGAGTTTGAATTGGATTCCACTGGAAGTAAAAATGAGCACATACACAAAATCACAAATCATAAACAACCATTGAGTCTCGAAAACATAATTTCAGAGAAGCCCCATCATAATTGAATTCCATCCCAGAGTCTTATATGAGAAAGAAAGTAAAATAATCAAAAACAAATCAAATTTTGCCTAAACTTCTTGAGAAAGTAATCGATCTATTTTCTCATGATCCTATCAAATAATTAAGCAAGATCAAATTTTTGACTCGACTTCCTAGAAGAACCTGAAAACTTGAAAAAAGCAAGATCAGATAACAACACTCTCTGATACGCTTACAATATCGTAGATCTGCCACCTCTCGACCCTCTGTCTCCTCGCGGCATCATATTTATTGTAAAAGCTCACCAAACTGGCAAAAGATTCAAGAAACCAAGAAAATCAAAAATTTTGTAGATCAAAATACAAACAAAAGGAGTAGCATTGGCCATACAGTTTCAGCTGGGTCACTGAATGCATGATAGATTATAACATGTATTCCATTTTACAATGCTTCATTCATGTATGAACAAAACTCCATTAGGTAGCCCAATTGTCTTGAGAAAATATTTCCAACTATCCAAGATAATATTTTTTTTCATATTTTTCTGGTTTTTTAAAGAATTTGTAAGGCAGCAATACCTGATGTCTAATAATTCCAACACGTATCGCCAATAGTTTCAAGACAACCAATATCACTTACACACCACTGGCTGATATCATGATAGAAACCAAGATTTTAGACATTGGTTTGGAGGAATTTTAAATTAAGCAGTTTTAATAATGGAGAGAAAGCAATTTGGGGGACTTATGTAGCCGATGATTGTAAATTTTTCCAAGATAATTGTGAAATGCTTCTGATGGTTCATTATTGAAGGCGTAATGATAGGTTGTATCAGCTTCAGTAAAATAATATTACAGACCAAAGGATAACCAATAATATTAAATAAATATGTATGCAAGATATCCCTTTCAACAATCAGGTAAAATAATTAAATACAAAAGTTACTCATATTTTAGCTGGCTAATTTGTGCATACATGTTTTCGCATCCATGGTTACTATCTTATAAATCCAAGAGTTGGGCAGAATAAAAAACCCTGAGGTCTCGGTTGGGATGTATGTGGGTGTATGAGCCTTCCTAGACAATGTCTGTTTCTAGCAACAACAGTGTGTATATGTAATTTGATTGGTGCAATGAATTACTTGAATTATTTTTAAAATGGTTGTTATATATTGAAATGACTCTCTGATTTAAATATAAGAAACTATTATGAATAATTTGATGGGAAAGTGCTAAAAGTAAATGGACAAACATAACAATATGTGAGCAAACGTGCAGAATCAAACTATCTTTCTATAACAAAAAATCCACTACTAACTTATGACAAATGTCAATTTTCCAAATTGAAATTGAAAAAAATAAAAATATATAACTTACTTGAGAAACCACTTCCAAGTAAAAAATTTTCTTGTTCATTGATTATATGAATGATTATTAACTTTTTTTCTTTGTAAATGATGGCCTCTAGACTCTAATCATATTCATCTATCTATGCTTGATGTTGCAATTTATTTGAATGATATCTTAAGTAGTCTGCTTATTATCCTTGTAAAGACCAAGAGTGAATTCTCAAACAATACTCTGCAAACATACTCTGCAAACATCGTTATAAACATACCCGGTAAACAGACTCTGCAAAATATCTGAAACACATACTTTGTAAACAACAGTTAATAACATATAAATATTTGAAAACAGTAGCTAGAGGGAGGGTAAACAAACTCTGCATATCTATAAACACCACTCAAATTAAAAGGAAGCAGTGAATAGATAGAGAGCAGGGAAGCGAGGGCACACACACATGCACATGCGCACCCAAAAGGAAAAGAAAAACTGAAATACAAAAAAGAAAAACTGAAATACAAAAGCACTTATCAAACCCCCCCCCCAAAAAAAAAAAATCAAATTTATGCATTATTATTCCCCTTCCAGTTATCTTTTGCCCAAAGAAAAAAGCCACTGGTAGGACTTAGACTTACTCATCAAAACATGTTAGCATCAAAACATGTATATGCCTTAATTCTATAAAAGATAAACGCTTATTTGCCAACTTAAAAGGATCGATATCTTCCTCATATGTGATGACCCGTATTCAGCAATACCTATTTTCTACGTATTTTCTTAATTAATAATATTTTATAATGGTTTGTTAGGAGTTGAATATCAAACTAGTTTCTAAATCATTTATAAAAATATATATTGTAGAACCAATATAGTTATAGCCTATTTTAGAGTATACGAGTACCATCCTAAATCCCTAAATGATTTTTATAATTATTTAAAGTCAATTATTAATGTTACAGCCGTAACAATTATTTTTCTAAGTAAACGTTTTCAAAATGCTTTCAAACTTCTACAGTATCATTCTAAGATCATTTTGTGCCTCCTACATTAATTTTGTAATTTTCCGAAGTCAAATCAATAGAGAACCCGCAAACCCGCTTCCTAAACGTTTTGGCCCAAAACTCGTATCTCCGTAGTCCAAACTACGAAATAGATCTCGTAGTCACGATTCTCGTGACGATACGAATCCTTGGCTATGTTTTCGTAATTTTTCGGAGTCGTTTCACCCCAGGGACAAAATTGTAATTTCACTAAATGTTTTCACTAATTACCGTTTTACATTACCCTAATTACCATGTTAATTACCTAGTTTAATCCACTAACCGTCGACAACCTCACAAGGTTTTGTTAGTAAGAGAGTTTTAGTCCCATACCCTTTTGTGAAAAAGCTAAACCTTGGCATTTATTTCATTTGACTAATTATTAATTACACTATTATTATACTAATTTTAATTACTTATTTAAACCCCCATAATCTCTTCCCCTTCACAAATTCATTCCAGGCAACAAACTCACGCAGAACCCTCTCCCTCTTCATTGTTCTCCGAAGAGCTCACCCCCACCATTACTATTCTCCAAACACAACACCCATGGCTTACTCACTTCCTTCCTAACTAATATCCCAGGCAAGCCGTAACCCATTTCCCTCCACATCACTAATCTCTCTCCCTCAATTAAACATCCCTCAAACTCACCCAGGCCCGAGCAACCCACTCGCCCGCTCTCCGACCAACGGCGACGCCCAACCCTCCCTTCCTCCGAGCTCCCTCCGACCACACACCGACACCGGAGCTAGCAGCCCCCGCCTCCGTCGCACGGACTCGTTCTCTGGCGAACTCCCCCGACAGCAGCCCCTCGCCGCCTTCATCCCGTCATGCTCCGCCCCTCCGAGTAGCAACGACGTCAAGCTCCTCGCTGCTCCGCCCAGACCCAGCCCCACAGCGAACCCGGAGCACCGCTCCCCCGTCGATGGCAGCCCGACCTCCCCCTAACACACCGCCCCTACGCCGCACCAACCCCCTCAGCCCACCTTAGACACCGCTGTATCTGCCTCGACCACGGCCACAATGCCGGAGCTCCACTCGAAGACGAGGCCCCACACAGCAGCGCCTCCACCTCCGGCACCGTCCTCCGACGAACGCATCTCCGCACGGCGAGCTCGCCGACAGCAATACCCTCTCCGATCTCCCCCGCTCTCTGCAACAGCACCCCCCTCGACCCACGCTGCCGCTTCCATCGCCCACACCGCCTCCGTGAGCCCGTCGGCGACGCCGCTCCGACCGCCACGCCTCCCCGCTGCACAGTGCCACCGTAGCCACCGAACCCCGCCGCCACTCCCTCCCGCTCTCTCTCTCTCGCGGGTAAAAGAAGCTTGGGGTTCGTTTTAATTATAATACGTATTTAAAACATATTTTGATACGTATTTCGTCTTTCCTTATATTTATTAATTGATATTATTGGTTTTAAACTGATAGTAATTCGTACAAGTCTCAGAAAATTGCCAAACTAGTCCCAAAAAATCAGAAACGTCGAAACGAATCCATTGGCGCTGGTTTCA
The DNA here is from genome assembly GCA_030789695.1 of Scilla litardierei. NCBI lineage: Eukaryota > Viridiplantae > Streptophyta > Magnoliopsida > Asparagales > Asparagaceae > Scilla > Scilla litardierei. Next base: position 9,647 of record JAULAV010002975.1, on the reverse strand, counting down.
TCGCCAAAAGGCAAGTATATTTCTCACAGTGAATTTTCAAAGGCAAAACTTAAATAGGTTAAAATCCTTTTAAAATTTGTAGCTTGCAATTTTTACGTATACTGCTGTACGATAAAATTATATATTACAGTACTTGTAAATACGATCGTTTTGACATCTTGTTTATAGAATTCTGACGTACGGTTTGCCCGGAATAAATCTTTGAATATGTGTAGTAACAATAATTTCTTGTTTTAAAATTCCTTTTAAAATTCATAGTTCATGATTTTCACGTACACTGAAGTATGATAAAAATATATGTCATAGTACTAGTGAATACGATCATTTTGACACCTTGTTTGAAGCATTCTGTCGTACGGTTTGTTCTAAACAATTCTGTGAACATCTGTTTTAAAAATCGTTCCTCGATTTAAAATTGCTTTTTGGCTTTTTAAAAATTGTCTAAAATTGTTTAAAAATCTTGAAAAATAACTACTAGTCTTAGAAAATATTTTAAGCTAATTTAAACTATTTTGTTTAGTTAAAATCATATCTTACCTGTTCTTTCATTTAAGTGATCCTGATGTTTTCTTTTAATCGAGTCGTAAAGTTGTGAACTTTCACGAGACTGTTGCACAGATTATTAAAACACCGAGACTGAATTGACTGAATTGTACTATTGAAACACCGAGACTGAATTGACTGAATGGAAGATGGAACTTTAACAGTAAAAGAATGGAAGATGGAACTTTAACAATATAGAATGGAAGATGGAATTTCAATAATAACCAGATAGTACACGTCTTTTGACCCGACACTTGACTTGACCTGGGATTAGGGTAGTCTATGATCACAAGTGTTACAGAATGACTGGATGCGCCATACTAAATTACCTCCAACACATTACGGGGGTTAGATCCTTCACCGTTGCCATATCGGAACGGTGGGTAAGCCTCGGAGTTGCTCCCGTCGCAGGCTGCATGTTGGTTATCTCTAGTACTCTTGGACATGGACTTATCACTAGGATAGACTGGTTATTGATTATTGTTCTAACCTCTTTTTCTACAGGATTGCTACAGTGTGATTATTAAATGCTAAATTGTCACAGGTTACAGATGGCATTGCAAATTGTTATTTAATAATGAAATTGTTCCAGGTTGCAAATGGTATTGCAAATGGCTATCAAATGACTAAATTGCTGCAGATTGTAAATGTTTAACTGCTTTAACTGCTTTAACTGTTTTAACTGCTTTAACTCTTTTAAGTTCAACTTATTACTGGTCTTTAATGTCTTTATAGTTAAATTTATCGCTTGTCTTAAACTCCTTTAAAGTTTAAACTTATTGCTTGCCTTTAAAGTTCAGCGTTGTTTAATTTAAATGTCTAATGTTTTGGTTTTTAGAATATCTTGCCGAGTATACCTCGCTGACGGACGTTTCATTTTGTTGTTTTTACGAAATGTCCGCCAGGTATTGATAGTGAGTTCTTTGAAGACATTACTGCAGGAGTCGAGCCAGTGCTTGACAAGCACATGGAGTACCTACCCACAAAAGATTAGACGATCCCCTTCGCGACTGTTTCTTTATATTTAAAATAACGTAAATTGTGTACCCTTTTTTGTATTGGCCATACTAGGCCCAAGATGTATCTTGTTTATTGTACGCTGTATATGTAATAATGTTGTTTGAGCTGCTTCTTAAATTTGCATGCAAGGATCTGCAATTTTTATACAGACGCTTATTGTGTTTAAGCCAAGGAGGAAGAAAAGAAGAGGATTTCAGAAAAGAAAAAAAAAGTACTCCTCCTTGTTTTAAGCACATCGCGGACCCGCTCGCGTTCTCGCTCCTGGTAGAATGGGAAGCAGGGCGTGACATCATATCTTTTCACCAGAGAGATCAATGATGTAACAGATAATCAGCATATGAAGATATTGAGGAACTGAAAAAAAGTTTAGTCTACATTAATACCATACAGACAAAAAGTAAAGATGACAAGTCCATCAATGCGAAGTACCGACACTAAACCTGCACCAATCGAATTCAACTTCGCTAAAATGTTCACTTACAATACAGCCTTCAAATATTGTTGCCTGTAGTCAAATATCGTTGCCTATGTAGGCACATAGAATATCTGGGATTTAACTATACTTGAATCATTTTGATTGGCTATACATCTAGTTATAATGTTATGTGCAACATTTCATTTTGTAAGAATAGCACAAACTAAATCAATTTCTTACTGTCTTAAACACATTTATTATTATATAATATTAAGCCAAGGGTTGTGATCTTTGGATGTACTGGAAGTTTCTTGAATTGTGATAGCAACCCAACCTAATAGAAAGAAAAATTTAAAGGAAGAAAAGGAGAAGCAAGCAATTATAAGCCATAATGCTCCGACATGCATCAAACATGACCACAAATTCTGGTTACAACTTTCAAATGAATGTACCAAACACAAAAATCATGGATGACCTCGAATACAACAAATACATCGTAATGCTCCGACATAGTCAAAATCCAATATGTTAGGCATGCGATAGACTAACTAACGAGAAGGAAAGGGAATGCCACAGACTGATCAGCTGATTGACCGCGAGACGTGCACAATCCAAGTAGGATGCACACGCTCACCTCCCAAGAGTAGGAGTTTCAATGCAATATAATCCCGGTAAGTACGGGGTCGAATCCACAGAGACAATTCGTTTCACTTTCACAATCTCAATTGGTTATGGAATGCTAAAGGTGTTGGTACAACCAACTAAACTAACACGTGCGATGAGTGGAAGTGTGGGGTGAGACAATCGAGCCAAGCCCAAAGTAGGTAGGGTGGAGACCAAAGTAGGGAGCTAGTCAAGCAAGGAGAAGTGTGTGGAATGAGATGTCATTAGGATTGTGAGTTGATTAGTAATTGGTTCATCCCAAATGAATCAACCCATGCATCCATTTTGAGGTATGTGGGTTTGTGCACATAGGTAATGCCCTTAAGGCACACCGCCGTTCTACGGCCCCACCAAGAGTAATGTACGATTCATTCGTGTGTTGATTAGTGAGTTGGAAATCCCTAACACAAGCTCATGAGTCAGTCCTTGCATCCGTGTCAATAGAATGCAAGGATGGTGCACGTAGGTGTGACCCTTAAGGTACACCACCGTTCTACGACCCCGCCAAGAGTGGTGCACGACTAAATGAAATTTAGGGCACAACCCATCAATCAACACTATTAGCACCCATCTCTAGGGATACTAATCCAATTAAATGCTAGGAATGAGCAATTAATAATCAACCTCACAAACCCTAGTTAACCCCAATTCCACACCCAAATGGCTCTAGGCCTTCATAATGAAAATAAGGTAATAATCATGCAAGATGAACACACCAATCTTCATTACAAGAAATAATCAAATAACTACTCAATGATTCTCACATTCATTCAATAATCATTCAAAAATACATTCAATTCGTTTAGAAACCAAATGCTACAAAAGAGGGGAAGAAATCACCAAGTAGAACCCTAAAAGCCCAAGCTTTCCCCTTCCTTGCTTATCCTCCAAGCTTCCCTAGCCTCCAATGGCCTCCAAGCCCTTGCCCTAGATTTTGGGGAAGAAGATGGGGCTCTCCTAGCCCCAATAGAACATTAAAAACGAGATTAGTCGAAGTCAGCTGCTGGAAATCGCCCCCAATATCGAAATAGGGCGAAAATGGACTAACGTGCTTGAAAACTCGATCGGATGCTGGTTTCTTGCACCCGCAACCCCGCGCCCGCACATCGTTTTCCTCATCAAACCGCTCCCGGGTCGGATCCTCGTCCGCCCGCTCGCCCAACTACCCGCAACCCGTGCGCACTCTTCACTTAGGCAACGGGTCGGGCAAAAGAATCGCGCCCGACCCGCCCGCTCTCATCTGCTCCCCGCAAATAACAACAGGAGCGGGCCACGGCCCGCTGATAATTTAAGCGGGGCAACGCCCGCTGTAATTCAAACGGGGCGGCCTGGCACCACGTGGTGCCACCTGGTTACGCCACGTGGCGCCCTCAGATTAATTCCTTTTCCCCTTTTAAACCCTATTTTCTCCTCCAATTAATTCGCCAAAAATACCTAGAAATCCCAGAAAAATCTCAGAAAATTCTGGAAATTCCCTAAGACTCCCAGGAGTACCTGAAAAATAGGAGAAGGAGAAATTAGTTCATATAATGATGTTTTATGCAAAGAATGCAAATAAACTCTTATATGCAACATAAAGTCAGTTTATATCATAAAGAGCAAGATTAAACCTAAGCCTTAGCACAAAATAGGGGTAGTTAGGGGTATAAATATACACTTTTTACCATGAATCACACCCCCTAACTAGCATTTTGCTAGTCCCTAGCAAAATAAGCGATAATTACAGATTAAATGGAAAAAACATCCACCAAATTTAAGATATCATCATGGCATCCCTCATATGTGATTTCCAATTGATTCCAAAGCTAATATACACAACGTATGAAAGTAAACAATAAATGATATTCTCTTCAATCCAAGTCTAAGAAAAGTAAGGAAATAAGCACGTATCACATTCTTTGGGAAGCTACGCACATGGCAAAATTTTCAATTTTTATGGAAGTGGCCAAAACCAAAAGAAATTCCTTCTAAGTTGTGGGAGATGAGATTGCATCATTCATGAAGATTATTCTTTCATTTATTCATTCAATTTTTTAGATGACCAATTCATCGCTTGAAGTCATCAATAGTCAAAAAGAATAAGCAAGGATTTGAGTTAACTGGATGTAAACTCTACCTCAAATATTAATGACTTGGCCTCTTTGTAAATTTCCACGTTTTAAATCACAGAGAAGAAAACCAACATTACAGTTAGCCTACATAAACATAATGATCAAATGTTAAAAACAAAAAATTAGCCAAAGACAGTTTGAAAGTTCATTCATAGTATTTATAGATCTCCATACCAAACAAAATCCTTGACATGCTTTAGTTGAAAAAATATGGAGCAAATTCAAACAACATTCACCCAAAGATTTTTTCTACATTTATCTAAACAAAATCCGTGACATGTTGTAGTTAAAAGGGGGAGCAAACATTAAAAAAAGAAAGAGACTGTGAGTCGATGAGAGGCTAAAGAGATGCAACCAGTTCCAGCTTGAAGGAATCAGAGCGACGGTAAGAGGAAGGGTTGAATCTCTCGACTAATAATCTATTTTCCGTTCAAGTTAACATTCACCCAAAGATTGAAAATTAAATTCAAAAATGGGAGCAAAAGTGTGATTTTTTCTGATAAAAGAAAGAGACTATAGTTCAAAAATAGGAGCAAAAGTGTGATTTTTACTGAAAAAAGAAAGAGATAATGAGAGAGGTTGAAGAGATGATACCAGTTCCAGAGCTCGAGCTAGAAGATGGTAAGAGCAAGGGCCGAAGATATCAAGGTCAAGATATAAGCATCCATGTTCTTAAGTTTTTCCCACAATAATTACTGGAACATGTAATTTTAATTCATGTTTTTCTTCCAAGTATTTTATCTCAGAAATATTTCATCATTGATATTTAATTCAATACATGGCAAGATACCAACAAATCCAATAATAGCTCACATGAGGGAAATATATGTAATCATGAGAGTCCAACACAACTCAGAAATCAGCCACAAACCCCAATCCAAAATCATATATAAGGGCTGCCAATATACCACAAACAGAATCCATATTATAGTGCAAAATAGTATAATGAATGCAAGAAAAATTGCATGTTTTCACGCACACAATACAACATCATCAATCTGAGCCCTCAATGAGAGCCGTAAAATGTCATTTTGACAGCCCCAGGAACACTAAAATAAGATTAATTCAACCCTAAAAACCAAAAAATTAAGATTAATTCAAAACCTAGTGCAAATCTGACCCAAGGAACAAAACCCCTAATCAAAATCCAACCTGACCATTATCAAATCGGAACCCAGATTCAAACCCAACCCAATCACCCCAATCAAAATCAAATAATTTTGACATCACCAGGAACCCTAAAATAAGATTAATTCAACCCTAAAAATCCAAAAAATTAAGATTAATTCAAAACCTAGTGCAAATCTGACCCCAAGAACAAAACCTCTTAATCAAATCCAACCTGACCATTATCAAATCGGAACCCAGATTCAAACCCAACCCAATCACCCCAATCAAAATCAAATAATTATACCTTCTTCATCTTTACAATCAGGCGGGTTCTTGAATATCGAACAAGGTCACTCCAGATTTCGGATCGGCGACCAGAATCTATTTGATTGGCAGCTAGAGGAAGAGCTCATCTTGGGTCAGGCCCTTATCCCCTTTCCTGCTCGAACCAGACCGGGCTGAGCTCGATAATTGAGTAAGGGCCGAAGCTTGAGGAAGCGAAGCAGCAATAAGAGCAAGGGCCGAAACTTTGAAGAGGATGGGGGAGAGAGAAAGAGAGAGATGATTTGAAGAAGCAGGAGAGAAGGCCCACGCTGCTGAATGGGACGGAGAGAGACGATTTGAAGAAGAAGGGCAGCCTAAAGCCCCACGCCGCTGAACATAAATGGGACGACGTACCTCCCCAAACAGTGAATTTAAGTTTTCAAAGTTTTATTTCTTTCCCAACGCATTCCCCCTTCCAAAATTCAAAAGTTTACCCCCAAAATTTTCTCAAAACCTCATCTCAACCGTTCTTTTCCCAAGATTAAATCCTAGCCGTCTTTCTATCAACCCCTTTGTCCTAGTCAGCTTGTCCTAGTCAGCCCTAGGATTCAAAAATCACTGTCAAATGTATAATACATATGACATAGTGGATGTTTTAATATTCTATGTTCTTTCAAAAATATATTTTGAAGCATATTTTCATCCTTTGATGATTTTGTGATGTTTTCAAGCAATGTTGAATACTGTTCCAATTTCAACATCTTGACATTATTCCTTTATATGTTTTATTTATATAGTAATGTCATACATAAATGCCTTAGCTTGATTACTATCATCTTGTATTGATTTATTTAGCTCCATGTCTCTAATGTATGATTTTGTAATATGTTCCAACTTTATATGAATGATACCAACTTTATGTGTTTTATTTTGGCATGATTTTGTAATATGTTCCATGTCTCTTATGTTAATTGTCTCAACTTTCACGGCAAGGGGGAATGTGATATTCATGTCTACCTTAGTGACAATGACAAGGGGGGGGGGGGGGATATGGACTATGTAAAAATAAATGCTTGCATTAATATTTTTATCTCATTTAGGAGGAGTGAAGAAATAATGATGGATGTTGTATTGCTCACACTTTGCTCAGAAGTTAGTATTGTCGAAATGTTTTCCATTATCGATGATTACGGAGTGTGGGACTCTGAAACGACAAATCACATCCATCCAGATGAAGGTGGTGGTCTTGATCTCTGCCAAAAATGAGAGGGGAGTGGCTTCCACCCAATTGGTGTTGTAGTCAATTGCAACTACCGCGTGTGTGGCTCCACCTCTTCCAGTGGCAAAGGTCTGATGAGGTCGACTCCCCACTTAGCAAATGTCCAAACAAGGATAAAGGAGATAAGCTCTTCCGGGTGCAGCCTTGGGATATTGGAGAACCGCTGGCAGGCGTCGCACCGTTGGACGTAAGATATGATGTCCCGTTATAGCATGGGCCAGTAGTATCCAGCACGTAGGATTTTGTGTGCGAAAGACTGGCTCCTGTAAACACCATAGGAAAGAAGCTGGGTCATGAGAGGAGGATTCGATTAGGTGAACAAGAATCCATGTTATATTAAGAGTGAAGTAAATCTACACATATATGACTACTCATGCGTGGGAGTTGGATTAAAATACGGGTTGGATTGAAACTCTATTATCATCACATCTCAACGCTTTCATTCAAACAAACCAAGAATATGCACTTCCGCGCGGACGGACCGGACCTAATTTCCGACGAGGATGAGAAGTGGTGTAAACTTGTGCAGTTGAGCCCCATGATCGCAGATGACCCAAGTCAGGTGCACCGTAGGTCCATACCTGGTAGATGATAAATTGAACAGGGGAATTTCTAATTCACACCATATCGATGTCACTTTGTAGATGATAACTGCATTTAATGAAAAGTAACATGTGCTGGATTAACAAATAGATAAACAAATGCGTTGCACGTTGCATTCCCTTGCCATTTGGAATTCACAGAACTAATTAAGGGGTCCAACTCGAATTTTTTCTGGCCAACTCCAACACGCCCTGTAGATTGAGCAGTTCCCTTGTCGTCCCTAACACTCATTTGTATAATTCATCGGCAGTATTATGTAATCCATTAGAATGAGGATCGAGGTTAGGAGCGGTCAACATACTCCAATAGAGTCTTAGCTCTTTATCGCCCTATGAGGATCGGTAGTATTATGAGTTGTTTTGCTGTATAGATATAATTGGTGGTCTCTGGATTGCTGCAAAGAAGGTGAACTAACAGTAGAACAAATGGAAAGATGAGCCACCCAACCTGAACACCCTATTTTCTTACCAAACTCGTCTGAAAGCCAACCGCCAGCCAACCACTAATCAAAATTATCATACATCTACTATAAAAACGCCATGCATCCGACTCTCCCTTCATCAAAGAAATCTCAACCATCCTACACCTCTCAGTCTTGTAAACACACTGCCTAGTAACCATGGCTTCTAATGCTGCCTTCTACACGAGCCTTCTTATTGCGCTCATCTTCTTGAGCTGCTCCAAGTGTGATGCTGCTCGCCTTCTTCTTGAGGTTCCACTGCCTCAAATTCCAACTCTTCCCATGCCCGTGCTTCCCCCATTGCCAGAGATTCCAGGCTTGCCTAAGCCTGAAATACCTGAACTTCCTAAGCCTGAGCTGCCTCCACTGCCTGAGCTACCACCTCTGCCAGAGTTGCCTAAGATTGACTTTCCGCCACTGCCTGAGGTGCCTACCATCACAAAAGCAAAGGAAGCACCGGCGTCCGAGGTTCCGACATTGCCTAAGCTTGAGATTCCGACATTCCCTAAGCCTGAGTTACCACCATTGCCTGAGATTCCTACTCTGCCAAAGCCTGAATTACCACCACTACCAGAATTGCCTAAATTCGAGTTTCCTCCCTTCCCTCACTTGCCCACTATTACTAAGGATGAGGGAGAACCATTACCCAAGGAACCAACTGTACCAAAGCCTGAGCTGCCACCACTGCCAAAGGTTCCTACTCTGCCAAAGACCGAATTGCCACCATTGCCAGAATTGCCTAAATTCGAGTTTCCTCCATTTCCTCACTTGCCCACTATTTCTAAGGATGAGGGAGCCCCATTACCCGAGGAACCAACTGTACCAATTCCTGAGCTGCCACCACTGCCTGAGATTCCTACTCTGCCAAAACCCGAATTACCGCTGCCAGAATTTCCTAAATTCGAGTTCCCTCCATTTCCTCACCTGCCCACTATTACTAAGGCTGAGGGAGCCCCATTACCGGAGGAACCAATTGTACCAAAGCCTGAGTTGCCACCATTGCCAGAGGTTCCTACATTGCCCAAGGCTGAATTGCCACCATTGCCCGAACTACCAAAGCTTGACCTACCACCCTTGCCCGAACTTCCCACCATTCCAGGAGTTTCCCTTCCTCCATTCCCTACCATGCCAAATATCCCTACTATCCCGAAGTCTACCTCATACCCCTCGACTACTACC
>JAULAV010002974.1:0-26133 GCA_030789695.1 Scilla litardierei | reverse complement strand
TCTCAAACACACCCCGAAATGAGAGTCAAAATATGTTTTAAAATATGTTAATCATACAACATATTAACTCCCCCATTGACATGCATATGGATCAACAAATGCATGTATGTCAATGTATTCCCCAAGGTCCCCATTTTCATGAAAATTAAGTTTGAAAATATTTTCAAATTCATGAAACACACAAAAACAACTAAAAATAAACATTTAAGCACAATACCCATGCAACATGCATATGTGTGAGGAACTTAAACATTAGGAAACCAAACCCAAGAGGAGTTTGATTTCTTAATGTAATCACATGAGGTGATCACATCCCTAACTAGAGAGTTGATGTACCTATCCCTCTCTTGCACACTAACCTTAGTTGGAATCCATAAACTCAAGGATTTCCTAGGCAAGGGTTTTGCCTTTGCAAGAGGGGTGGATATGGCATGCTTAGGTGTAGAAAAGAATTTCTTGGCATATATAGAATGAGGATTTTGCTTCTTAGCAAAAAATGAAGAGTTTTCATTTTTCCTCATCACCTTGTGATTTACATGCTTCTTGTTGATGTTATTGTTATACAATAAAGCATGGTGATTCTTCTTAGGTGCTTTAGAAATATTTCTTGTATTAGCACCAAAAGAGGAATTAGAGGTGTGTTTGGGTACCACATTTTGAACATATCCCAAGCCTTCTTTATGATTTGCTGGATGTTGTTTTTCAAGCAAATCGTGGAGTGAATCCCTAGAATACACAAAGCTTTTGAGCTTACGGGATTCCTCTTCACATTTCAACATAAGTTATTGAATTCGAGTTTCTAAGCTAAGGTTTTGAGTAACAAGATTATCATGAGACATACTCAATTCCTTAACTTGATAGATAAGTGTCTCTCTCTCTCACTAGTGTCACAATCATGCATTTCATCATGGATTACACTAGCAATTTCTAGTTCACACAATCTACTCTTAGCAATCTTATATTTTTCTTTTAATTTATTGTAAGAGTTGATACACTTACTAGCGTTTTCGGAGACCATATCGAAACGATATTCAAGCTCCTCGTATGAGATCTTCTCCTCAATCTCATCATCGTCTTCTACCTCTCTAGAACTTGACGATGACTCCTCCTCGATAGCCATGAGGCCCATTTCCTCACATGAGTTGAGCCAAGCTTCTAACTCTTCTTCATTTGAGCCAGAGGAGATTGGTGTAGGAACATCAATTGCCACAAAGCAAGCGTAGGCTTCCTCCTTGTCATCCTCTTCTTCGTTACTTGATGTATCCTCACTCGAGTCATCAAATGTCCCGACAAGCCCCTTCTTGTGGGTTTTGGACATGGACTTCCCTTTCCAATGCTTCTTCCCTTTACCCTTGTAAGTCTCTTTGTTGGGCTTGGAGGGGCATTCGGTGGATAGGTGACCTTTTCCACTGCAAGTGTAACAAGTAGGAACCTTGTTAGAATTGGAGGCAAACTTTGACAAAGATTTACCTTGCTTGCACTTGAGGAATGCCTTGAATTGCTCGGCAAGATCCTCAATTTCTTCCCCACTTGCTTCTTCTAGCTCATCTTCTTCACTAGGAGCTTCTCGATGGAATTTCTTCCTCCATTTGATTGGCTCCTCCTTGGCATGGAATGCAACCCCCTTTTTCTTCTCCGGCTTCTCGGGCTTCGATGGGTGAATCTCCTTCTTGTGTTGAAGCTTCACTTCGTATGCCATGATATTTCCGATGCACCCCTCAACGGTGTATTTGGACATGTCATATGACTCCAAAATTCTGTTGGCCTTTTACTCCTAATGAGATGTGAGAGAATCAAGGATCTTCTCTACACGATCCTCTTGGGAAATCATCTTCCCAAGTCCCTTCAAAGAGTTCACGATATATGTGAACCTTGTGAACATCTCTAAAATGCTTTCTCCTTCCTGCTTCTTAAACATTTCATATTTAGATCTAAACACAGTTTGTTTAGATTTCTTTACCTTTGTAATCCCTTCATGATATATCTCCAAAGTATGCCAAATTTCTTTGGCCGTTTTGCATATGGAGATGCGGTTGAACTCATTTGCTGAGAGGGCATAATAGAATGCATTCATAGCCCTCACATTGAATTTGATCGAGTCCTTCTCCGCCTTTGTCCTTGAAGCAGCAGGTGTTGTGGGCTTCTCAAATGGCATCTCCGTGATGTCCCATAGGTTTTGACCCTCCATGTAGATCATCATCCTGATCTTCTAACTTGGGTAGTAGGTTCCGTTGAAGAGCGGGGGTCGAACGGTAGAATGACCTTCTTCATGAGACGTGGATGTAGAGTTGAATGCCATCGTTGCAGTATGATATAACCTCGCTCTGATACCAATTGTAAGGATGGCCTTACCTTGCAATACTAACAACAACACATTAGAGAGGGGTGAATAGTGTAATGGCAATAAATTGTCCAATTAAAATTAAACTTGCAAATGAGGAATAATAAATGCAAGCGGAATTAATCAACACAATCAATCCAAAAGCAAACATAAGAATATACCCTGGTTCCCCAAACTTGGGTATGTCCAGCCACACCAAATATTCACTATATTTTCACAAAGAGAAGTGAATAGAAATCTCACAAAGCGATACCTCACCAAGAGGATTTTTCCCTACACAAGGACCCAACCAACACTACACAGGGGTCAAACTCTCACATAGAGAATTACTAACTCCCACTCAGAGAATTAGGGTTAGCCCTACACTAGGACACCAAACTCCCACAAAGAGAGTTACTCCCACAAAGAGAGTTATTCTCACTAAGAGAATATCCTATTCCCACTAAGAGAAATTCTCCCACAAAGAGAGAGACTAATTCCCACAAAGAGAATCAGTGTTACAAGAAAACACCAAGTAAAATAAATACTCTTACCTATACCTTGAGCTGCTTACTCATAGATGAATGTAAGGCATGGAAAAGGATCTCCAAGTGTTGAGATTTGCTTGAAAGCACTTGGATGATTTCCCTTGAGCTAGACTTCAATGCATGAAGAGGAATGAGAGCTCAAGAAGGGAAATGAGAGAGTTTGAGAGTGGCTTAATCAATCTCTAATGATTTTCAATAGCATCAAGAAGTACCTATGAACTCAGCCCTCTCATATATATAGGAACCACATATCAACCCTCAAACCCCAAGGAAACTCCTAAAAACAAAAAGCTGCAACGGCTAGTTTCTGGGCAGAAACGTCTCTGACAGTCGACTGATGAACAAATGACAGTCGACTGTCCAACGGCTATAAAATATCCAACGGCTATAATCTGAGCCTCGACAGTCGACTGATGAAGTTAATACAGTCGACTGTGAACAGGACAGGCGCCTGTAAAACCTTCAGCAGGCAACTGCTGCAGGGGACGGAATAAAACAGAGAGTTTGACTCTTTCTCCCAATAAGCATACAAGCGACTGATGACAAGAATACAGTCGACAGTAAAATAGACAGGCGACTGTAAAACATTAATCAGTCGATTGCTGTAGGAGATGGAGAAACACAGAAAGAGGCAGTATTTGCACTTACGCCTTTCAGACGACTGTTGACCATTCCACATGCGACTGTAAATATACATGCGACTGTAAATTGATCATCAGTCGACTAATGCAAAAAGCTCAAATAGAGTCAATAGAAATGTTGACTTGAGCAGTGCATCACAGTCGACTGTAGAAGGCTCGACAGGCGACTGGAAATCACCCAGTCGACTGTGAATCCTTCAGCAGTCGACTGTATGAGAACCAGAAACTCCAAATGAGTCTTTGGTCAAGATGAGCCTATTGGGTTGGATTCTATGATAATCCTAAGGCTCACTAAGATGGTTAAATGCATGAGCATGTATGAGTAGACCATCTATCAAGGCATTACATTAACCTAGACTCAAATGAGAGAGAAAGCAATAAAGTAAATGTTACATGGATTACATTGATTTCCTTAGAGTCTATGGCTTCAATCTTGATGCCTTGATGCTCTCAATCATCTCCAAGCTTTGGCACCCCTTGCGACCAAGCTTTGGCCCTTCTCCACTTGATGTCCATTCTTACACCAAGTGTTTAGTCTCCAAAAATGATATTCTTGAAAATTAACTAAGAGACTAAAACAAGAGAGTCATTAGCAACAACATAATGTTGTGATCATCATCAAAATAACATTGGTATAAAACACCAATAATCAACACAGTGTTCCAGTTGTTGAGCTACACTCAAGCTGTGACATGGCAACCTTGTAGAAACCAACTCCTTAAATACATATGATAAAATCTTGACTTGACACACACCGTCGTGTCGTGAATACACCGAGTGCCGGAGTAAGTTGAGCCATAGATGTAGTCTAAGACCTGACCCAAACCGACGTGTCGTGAATACACCGAGCGCCGGGGCAAGTCAGGCTAGACACGAAAACAAGGGTCCGACTAGAATAAACATTGTGATTTGGATGAGCACACTCATGATCACAAATAGCTAGGGGTAAAAACCGATAAGAGAGTTATATCTGATATGATCGATGAATTGTCATCTTCCGATTACAGAGTCAAGCAACTTGTTAAGCTACACTCAAGGTTGTTAGGCTCAGGGTGATTGGATCTCTTACCCATTAATTTAATTTGATTAAATCGTTCATTATTAAAGCTTAGAACGATCACAAAATTAGTGGGAGAGTATAGATAGATAAAAGCCAATCTGCCTATATTTAATATTGAACATATGCTAAACTAGGGTAAGTTCTAAGTTTACAAATGAAATCAAAATATAATTTTTTAATGAAATAAGTTAACTGGTCAAATAGATTGATTAATTGAATATCAAGTTAAATTCTAATTGATAGAATTAAACTATATTCTCCTTGACATTAAAATGACCTTCTAAAGAACAGACTTAAGGAATATGATTTCATTAAGTTCTGGGTCCAACAAATAAATTCACGCTACATGTCACTCGCCTCTATATGGGGCAGCTTGAATATATAGGATATTCGAAGTATGTTTCTCCCTACAACTTGTTGAGCTACACTCAAGGTTGTATGAAAAAAACAATTGTGATCCGCGAAGTTTGAGAATTCGGTCAAACTGTTTGAGTCGAATACGAGTGCATGAGCGGTGCAAGACTATGCATCCCGACCGGATCTTGAGACGAGCAATTTGTTGAACTACACTCAAGGTTGCGAAGCTCAAATGTTTGGATACATGAGATGCTTGCATAGCTATTCATTTATGTTGGGCTATTTAATATCTAAATGTGATTTAGAAAAGGAAGAAGGCACTCCGGAAAGTTAATTGAGAAAGTTAGTTATATTTATCATTAGTAAAGGCATAAGTAGGAGGGAATGAAAATATGACATATTTTGATGTCACGATTTCATAATTATTGCTATACAAATGGTTAACACATTTTGACGAATGTCGTCACATTGCTTCTGAAGCAATGAGTAATATGTTTAACGATAATATATATATTAAATGTTAATATATAAATACACAAGATAGTAGCAAACTTATATGGCAAAATAGACTAGGCCGTATCGAGAGACTAAGCTTCATAAGTCACATAAAGAGGCGTCTGACCTCTCGTATTATGAAGTCTACGGACACTTGTGAATCTTATCCTCTTCGATATAATGGCCGAAACCCATCTGTAAGACATTGGGAGAATGATTTGTCGAACTCAATCTGGTACATACTTATGTACCCGAGTCTAGATTAACCAAAATAGGTTATTCTTATATTTTATTAAGACAAGTGTTCTTGATGAAACACAAGTCTGATAAAATAAAGAAAGAAATGACAAAAGTATTTAAACTGATCCAATTAGATCGAATGTTCAAACACTTAGCTATATAAAATCTTGCGTAATGAAAAGAAAATATGATTTTCTCTTAGGTCAAGTCTGTTAACACATCGGTGTGTTAAAAGGTATGAATCACACTGAGTTAGACTTGGTGCGATCCATAGCAAGTGACTCTGAGTTAAGTCCTCCCTCTGGGTTAAGACCCAGATAGTAATGCCTAGGTTTTGATAATGTTCTATGAGGACATTATCAACAAGATATTCATTAAATCAATCGTAAGAAAGTTGTATAATTACTTGAATCTCGTGAGACGAATTGTCGAGTTAGACATCATAACTGATGATGACTTAGTCAACTTCCAGAATGAAATTCGGAGTAGTAACTCCGATTTATAACTTGATGCAATCAGAATAGGTCCGTGTGCGTAAATAAATTTTGGAATTTAGTTTACGTGCCCAAGGGAAATGTTTCCTCACTTTCTACAAGTTAAAAGATTGGTGCAGAAAGAAAATAGTGAAGTACAATCATGTTGGTCGAGAACGGTTTTCATCCTAATTTCTATAAAACGGATTATGATGAAACCGTTTTCGCCAGCAGATGTGTACAGATCTACTCGGACCAAACTCGATGTAAACGCTCATGTTGACCATGAAAACTGGAGCATTCACTTATAAGTTCGTTTTTCTAAATATGATTTAGAAGAACTAGCTTATATGAATTAGCCAGAAAGTTTTCAAGGTCGGTGGGAGGGTATAAATTACATGCGAGGCATCAAAGGGATGGAACATATATTTTGACAATGTAATCAAAGAGTTTGATACTTTATCAGAAATATATATGAGCCATTTGAAATGCCCATGAATAAATTTAAATGATTATCGTAAGGTACGATGAGCTGGATAAGATCCAAGGAAATAAAATATTATGGATTTCGAAAGACCAAGTGAATTATTTGAATGAGATTCAAATGGTTGGTCTAACATGAATATAGAAACCCCTTAAGTCTATACTGTAGACGGTTTTAGCAGATCCACTCGCGAAGGCTCTACCACATGAAGTCTAGAAAAACTTATGTGTAAAAACGATATGAGATATCGAGATAAATGGGCCTGAGTGAAAGTGGGAGATGTTGAGACATGATGCCCTTGAGGCAGCAAATCTTTGTGTGAATAGCACAAATATCGTGTTCGAAATAACAGTAAGCTGTTTGGTATAGTTTTATCTAAGTTAATCAATAATGTAGTAAACATTAGATATTAACTTAGGTAAAATCCTAAGACTTTATGCAAGGTCAAACATGTATCAAGATGAGTATTTCGATCATGGAGAAATGCTTGACCATCTGTAGCATAAGTCTAAAAGGGTTCGTGGTCGTAGATGTTTCGAGACAAGGATATCGAAACATCAGAAAGATCATTGTGTCTTAGTCTTCACCGTATAGCGGTGACGATGATCTCATGGTTGTTTTGACTTGGCGAAGTTGAAGACGAGGCACATGTGCTCATTAGAGAATGAGTTCACTAAACAATCCACAAGAGTTATCATATGGTTATATTGACCAATCTGTCAATGATAACTCTTAGTGATGATAGGCAAGTTGGTCTTTTGACTTAAGGTCATTTTACGAACATGTGCGTGAACGGTGCCACTTAGATCATTGTCCTAGCTTCGAGGCTAGGCATGTCAAAAGTTCTTTGATTGGGTGTCACTTGAAGCGTACGAGGAGAGTAATGACCAAGAGAGGATTCGGCTCTCCCGGTCAATGGGAGTTAGTGTCGTAGACTTATTTACGTATTTAGTAAAATCTCTGATCAGAGTATGTTGGAAGAATTCCAACTTTAGTTGACCAAAGATCGATAGAAACTAACCGGATTCAAGTTATGGGGGTGACAGTTTTATCGTACCCTAGACTTGATCTACATGACATAGTTTACACGAAGAGACTAAAACTGCAGAATTCATCACGGATACAGTCAGGGTGGTCCCGACAATACTCATGTCGATGAGTCAACCACATAATTATGATTCTAAAGTAGGGACGGCAGCCACTGCTCGTGGTCACTACCGTATAGGGCTTCGACCTAACCTGTAATAAGGGTCAGGCTGTAGGGTCTCACACATAGTGCGACCTTCGTCTAGTAATAGGTAGAAATGATTAGGGAGAATATGCATTTGATGCAAGGGATGAAATATTGCAAAAAATGTTTGCAATTATCTCCTGCATTCGGGATAAATGATCCTGAGTGCAAGTGGGAGATGTTGGGGGATATGCGCTCAGCTCATTTGTATTTGATGCAAAGGATAATTTAAGCTTAGATATAGACTAATTTGCATATGACACAAAAAGGGATTAAACGTGTCTTAAATTGTTTAAGACTATATTTAATTAAATAAATGCAAGGAAAAGGTTACCTGCAGACGGGATCGTCTCGCTCTAGATGCAGGTTCAAACCGCGTCGAAAACGGAGTCCAAACGAGCCTAATAAGACTATTTAAAAATGTTTTTAATAGAAGCCCAAACCAGGCCCAAAACTGTTTTGTTGTTTGAGGAAAAAAAAGTTTTTTTTAAACGTTGTTAGCCCGGCATATATGGCCGGGAGTTGTCTGACGCCCCTTTTTAGGGGCGCCAGTGTAAACACTGGCACGCGACAGCTTGCACGCGCCTTGCAGGCTGGCACGCGCCAGGCTATGGGGCCCACTCTGTAGGCCCCATAGCAGGGTTCAGAACCCTAGGTGCTTTTTCTCTTTGACGGCTGCCTGTATTTGCGAAATACAATGTTTGAGTTGATCTTTGGACGATCAATTGGTGGGTCAAACGAACTCGGATTAACGAGCCGTTTTTTCCTATGCGTTCACCATTGAACGACCTTCAATTGATAGGTTGTATCAATCATGAAGATCAACAGTGAGGGAGTTAAAATTCACGGAAGTTTGGCCTTTGTAAAAGGCAAACTAAATTGAATTGATTAACTCCAAATTTAGTCCCACATCGGATTTTGAGTAAAGGAGAGCGGTCAGCCGCCTATATAAATAGGGGTATGCTCACCTCCTCAAAATTTTTCCCAAGCTCTCGATTTGAGCGTCTCCCAAAATTGTTGGTGCACGCTCAGATCGAAGCTTAAATTGATTCTTCTTCTCACTATATTTCTGCCTTACTCCTGAAGGACTTTGGCAAAGCCACGAAGGATTTCGGATTTGGATCCGAAATCTTGGCGAATGCTTTCACTCGTGTGAAACTTTCTTCGGCGCATGGTTGGCTCGGCAACACGAGGATTGCTCACCTCGAGAAGTGGAGCGGTTCGAGGAGCGGTTCGAGGAGCGGCTTGGTATGGGACGGGTAGCGGCTCAGAAGACTGTGCGATACATCTTGCCTGTTTCAGGGCAAGATTCCAGGTATGTGTTTTATAACCATTAGTTTATTTAATCGTAGTAGGTTAGATCTTTCTTGAGATGGTCAGATCCATCCCGAGTCGGCAAAAATCTTGGCTAAGGGTCTTGTACCTTAGGGCTAAGTTAAAATGTTTAACTACATGTTAATTAGATTAACATATTATTTTCCGCTGCATTTTTCGTTTCTGTGGTCCATCTGACTTAGGACGGACACGGATGTGTGCCCTAAGGGTCCACCAAAACCATTCACTTAGTAGCTTTTGGTTCAACACATACTTCACATTTATCATTAGAGGAAGAAGAAGAAGCATTCGGCAAACCAATTTCTTTCAAGTAGTTTATGCAAAATTCACATGACCTAGTCTATAGTGCTAAGTATTAAAGGAGTTAATCAAATAAGCAAAAGAAGAAGATGCTTTATTATTCATGGTTTCAAGTACGTTCAGAATGAAAAGACCTTGGTTACAATATCCCTTTCCCACAAACTGACCATTCTTGGTCATTACAATCTTATCAGACTCAAAAGTAACCTTAACCCCCACTTTTCCTAGAAGAGAGACAAAAAATATTGAGTATTGGACTCTCCACCTTTGTTTTGATGATGATCAAACACAAATCATTGTGACTAACTCCTATGATTGCAGTTAGCTAAAAGTCACCAATTAGATTCAAGAAGATCAAAAGTGACTACACGTGTTGATTCAAGTGGAGGCTTGGTAGATCAACAACTGTGATGCATTGGCTTGAAGAACTCAAAAGCTTCATCTAATCTCAAGCAAATGGCATCAACAAATAACTAGAGATTCCATCCAAAGAGAAGAAAGGATTGGATGAGTCAAAAGCTTCGACGTTGAAGATATTCAAGACTCAAGACATTGAAGCTTTGAAGACGGTTCGTCATGGTATTTATATTGTCTTCTAGCTTCATTGAATAGAATGTTAAGCCTTGAGTAGTACCTGCCTAATAATCTTCATAACGCTCATATCTTAGAGCTAGGATCTTCGTAGAAGTCCATACGATCCTTCCCGAAGCTTCGTGCTTCGATTCGCGACTTCTTGTGCATGTTAGTTGGTTCAAGAAGAAGAACCAACCGAATAGATGGCAATCTAGTCGGTCGGCAAAGCTTTTTGAACCGACTAGAATGCCTTCTCAATTCTAAGCTCTTTACTGTTTACAGTTAGTCGGTCAAAGAAGGTTCACCGACCAACTAGTTGTGAAACTAGTCGGTCAGTGTTTCTTCTTAGACCGACTAGTTGAGCTTCTACTGTATAGCCCTACTTACTGTTTACAGTTAGTCGGTCAAAGCACAACGACCGACCAACTAGTTGAGAAACTAGTCGGTCAGAAGTTGTTCTTCAACCGACTAGCTGTATTTGTACTTAGACTATTTGTTTTATCTCTTAGTCGGTCTCAGTTGACTCACCGACCGACTAGTTGTGAAACTAGTCGGTTGGCAAGTTTTCTTGGACTGACTAGTTCTTTAAGTCTGAACTTCTTCATTTGGCTGTTCACCTCTTAGTCGGTTCATGTTGATTGACCGACCGACTAGTTGATGAACTAGTCAGTCAGTCATCCTTCTTTGACCGACTAGTCTGCTTCAGAAATAGATCCGTTGGAGCATTTATTGCACGAATCTTGTGACCGTTTTCTCTCTTCCCTATATAAGCTTGAGGGCTTCTAACCAGGGACTCAAGGTTGATATTTGAGAGAATTTCACATCTAAGAGAGGAGCCATTAAACTCTATTTCCAAGCTCTCTCTTCTCACTAGAATCTCTCCCTCACTCTTATTTCTCTAGAGAGATTCATTGATTGTGAGCCTTCCAAGCTAAGAGCTTGATCTAAGGACACCAACCTCGTCCTAGACACCTATTGCTGTCCATCTTGGTGGAGCTAGGGCTTGGTGTCATCATCTTCCCCAAAATCCTTCTTGCCCTAATATTTGGTAAGTTTACTCAAGGCATATGATTTTGTAGGTAAGTGTTTATTTCATCGCATTTGATATTTGAATTTGCTCTCGGTTGTGAGAGTGGTCTTAGTCCCGGGTTGTGGGACGAAGGGTTTTGCGTGATCCCGGGTTGTGGGATTCACAGACATCGATTGTAGGTCGATTGCACTTGTGGGGTTTCCGCAAGTGGGCTAAGGAAATCTCTAGCGGTTTGCTAGAGTATCCGGAGGTGATCCGGGTGTTGCTGGATTAGGGCACCGGTAACAAGTCGGGGAGACTTGGGTGGCACCGAACCAGGGTAGATTGCATGTTAGCATTGCTTTGTTCCTTTTGATTGTTTTTCACTTATTTTATTCCGCATTTGTTGGTTAAGTATGATTTTATTTGGCGTAAATTCCTTATAATTCTATAAAACACTATTCACCCCCCCTCTAGTGTTTGTTCCTCATAGCACAGGGTCACTACAAAAACCAGATTCCAACGGATATCTGTAACATGGAGCACCTCACTAAGAGCAAGGGTTTTTCCTAAGGTTAATTTGAGGAGAACCTTTCATTTCCCCATTACAGGTAAGGGTCTTGAATCCCCCATGTACACATTCTCCTCACTAGAACTGATAGGAACATAGGAGGTAAAAGCTCCTCTATCAGCGCAAATATGTCGGGTTGCCCCGAAGTCAATCACCCAATCCTTAGCATGTGCAACCATGTTCTCCTCCGAGATCACCGCAGCAATAATATCTCCCTCTACCAAGTTTGCACTTGGTTTAGGAGCATCTTTCCGGAAACGGCATTCAACTGCATAGTGTCCAGGCTTTTTGCAAACAAAGCATGCTCCATTCTTCTTGAAAGTAGTGTGGTTTTGGCCCTTTGAAATTTCTGATTTGGTTTATAGTTGGGTCTAAACTTCTTTAAATGTTTCTTATGATGTGAAGGAGGAAAGGAAGAATTGCTCTCAACTAGATTAGCTTTGGAGACAATTTCTTTAGCAGAATCGGTTTTCTCTCTTTGCCTATTCTTTTACTCAATCCTAATATGAATGAGTACATCTTCAAGAGACATTTATTTTCTTTTATGTTTGAGGTTGTTTTATAATCTTTCCAAGACTCAGGAAGTTTTTCTAAAAGTGATCCAGAAACAAAAGGGTCAGGGAGAGTGATGCTTTCATTTTTCAGATCATCTAAGAGAACATGGAAGTCATGGATTTGGGAGGAAACAGATTTATCTTCGGACATAGAGAAATGAAGGAAGTTGCCAATAGCAAATTTTTGGGTACCAGCATCTTCTAGGATATATTTTTTGTAAGGCTAGTCCAAATTTCAGAGGCTAGTTTGGTAGGACAGTAGTCATCAAATAGTTCAGTAGAAAGAGTGTGAAGGATGGTATGGATACAGATTTTATTGGCTCGGTCCCAGACAGGAATATCCTTTTCTTCTGTAGGTTTAGGATCAATGAGTGCAAAGGCAAATCCATTGACATCAAGAATGCTAAAAACTTTTTCTTGCCATCTCCTAAAGAAAGTACCAAAATAGTTCGATTTTAGAGAGATCGGGCAGGTGTTTAGCAGTAACAATAGCGGCATCCATGAAATTCTACTCTTAAGATTTTTGTAAAAAATCTGAGATAAGAAGGATGATGCTAGTTAAAAACAGAGAAAGGAATAGACTTATCAGCCGACGCATGCTAGGCACTGTCCTTAAGAGTAGATTTTTGTCCCTCGGAGTGAATACTCGGTGCAAGAAAGGTCCAGCGGCTACCCTCCAGGATTTAACGGGAACGGCCTTGTAAGTGTGCACACACAGTACAAGGCTCCAACGAGCAGCAACTATTCTTCGGTCGCACAGGAAGACGAAGAGGAATAGTTGGGCGCAGAGGCAGAAGCGAACATCACAACAGAACAATAATAGCAACGAAGGGCAGCAATTTTGTGGAGGAAGAGAATGATTTTTTTCGCAGTACAATTCTCTTGTAAAGCTGAGTTTAAATAGATCTGAAAATGTGACTGTTGGAATTCAGCCATTAATGAGAAAATGTGACTGTTAGAATTCAGTCATTAATGAGAAAATGGCTGTTGCGAAATTAAACAACGATTAAATGAAAAATATGGCTGTTGAGAAAATTAAAAACGTAATGGGCTTTTAATTTCTTTTAAAGCAAGAGGGCTAAAAACATGATCCAAAACTTAGGCACTCCACGCGCGCACCTGTGAACCCCCTGTGCAGGTGCGATGCCAGTGCAAACACGCTAAGGGCTTTCAGATCTATCGTGTACATTTTCCATTCGGCCCAACTCGATATGGGCTCGGCCCCTGCTTGGGCTCATGCGCCTGCAAACTTCCCCTCATTCCTAGCCCATATACCAAGTCTAATAGCCCATTAAGAAGAAGCCTATTATAAACGCCAACAAGAGAGTTATCCCTTCTAATGTGGGACTAAAACTATACTTTGAATTGAAGAAATATGACCAAATATCCAACAATCCCGCACTATTTCAAAAGTCAAAGATAAAGATATAAGAATCCAAGAAGAGGAACAAAATTGATGTGAGAATGAATACGATAATTCAGTACATTAGCAATGGTGACTTTCGGTCTATGAACCATTACTTAGGGAATGAAAGTGTGTTCTACAAGAAGAAGGTGAAACGTATAGTTTCTATGAACCAATCTCCTTTATTGTATAATAGTGACTCGCAACCCATATTGAATCATCAATGAATAGTTGCTTGCTCTTACGGGTTGGCACGTTTCGGCCATGCGACATACCTGGATTTTCATGAGTGCTCTAGGGAATGTACCCATATTCACATAGGAAGCGGCCCCTCTTCCAAACCCATATAGGTGGACCCATCAAGTGTGTCGACGATTATGCACACCACCCAATAAGGGCTATGGTATCCATTAAGAGCCATATGCTCATCCTCTCTCATTGTCGATAGCACTATCTACACCATAGGAAAGGGACATGTAATATAATGATAGTGCTCCTCACGATCAACAAGTGACTTATTATTACCCATATGGACCTACTTTAGGAGATCATCAATCACATATGTTGGGTTACCATCACTCTTGACCTTTGTTTTAGGTATAAGTCTCATTCCCCTCGATGTACTTTCCACTAACTTCCTATTTAGTGGTTTTGTCAGAGGATCTGCCAAATTCATCTCTGACCTCACATAATCAAGGGATACTATCACATGATCTAGCAGCCGCCTCACAATAGAGTGCCTTAGGCATAAATGCATACTCTTCCCATTAAAATTTTTATTTTTGGCTTTTGCAATTGCAGCTTGACTATCACAATGGATAGATACAGACGGTACCGGGTTTTCACAAATGGGAAGATCACTAAGAAGGTTCTTAAGCCATTTGGCTTCACTACATGCCTTCTCCAAGGAAATAAACTCGGACTCCATAATAGATCGAGCAATACATGTTTTCTTGGATGATTTCCAAGACAACGCACCTCCACCAAGTGTAAAAACATGACCACTTGAGGATTTAAGCTCATCTGAATCAGAGATCCAGTTTGCTTCAGTAAAACCTTCTAAAACTGATGGATCGCCACTAAAAACAATCCATATACAAGAGTTCCTTTCAAATATCTAATAACTCTTGACAATGCATTCCAATGATCACTATTAGGATTTTGAGTGTAACGACTCAATCTACTTATAGCATATGCAATATCAGGGCGAGTACAATTTGTCAAATACATCAAGTTACCAATGATCTGAGCATATTTAATTTGTGAAATAGATTCACCAAAATTTTTAGCTAAATGTAAGCTAGCATCATATGGAGCAGACTACATATTTTTGATCATAATATCCAAATTTTTCAAGCATCATACTAATATAATGTTCTTATGAAAGCATAATTCCACTAGGTGTCTTAGTTAATTTAATACCTAAGATCACATCAGGTTCACCCATGTCTTTCATATCAAACATAGAAGAGAATAATGGCTTCGTTTCATTTACTACATCTAGATTGGTGCCGAGAATTAGCATGTCAACAACATATAAGAAAATAATAACACCAACATCAGTATCAAACTTTGTGTAAATACATTTATCATCATCATTTATATGATAACCATTTGATAGCAAAACACAAACAAATTTATTATGCCATTGTTTTGGAGCTTGTTTTAAACCATAAAGAGATTTAACAAGTTTGCATACTTTATGTTCATTTCCAAGAGTGATACAACCTTTAGGTTGTTCCATATAAATCTCTTCTTCCAAATCTCCATTAAGAAAGACAGTCTTTACATCCATTTGATGGATACCAAGACTATGAATAGATGCTAAAGCAACCAACACATGAATAGAGGCTATCCTGGTGACAGGAGAAAATGTATCAAAATAATCAATGTCTTTCTTTTGGTTGAAACCTTTAGCAACTAATCTAGCTTTGAACTTGTCAATAGATCCATCATGTTTTAGCTTCCTTTTAAATATCCACTTGCAACCAATAGTTTTAGCACCTGGGGGCAAGGTAACAAGTTCCCAAGTGTGGTTTGACATAATATATTCTAATTCACTATTGATTGCTTCTTTCCAAAAAGTGGCATCAGGAGATGTGATGGCTTCATGGTATGTAAGAGGATCATTATCAATAAGAAAAGTGAAAAAGCCATCACCTAAATTAGTCTCCTTTCTAACTCTTTTACTCCTTCTTACTTCAATCTCATCATCATTATCATGTGATTGTGCATCAGAAGTGTGCGATAAGTGAGGTGCAGAAGTCAACCTAACATTATCCATCTTCATTGGAAATATGTGCCCAAAGAAATCAACAGTATTGGTTTCGACAATAGTGTTAGGCTCCATGATATTTGTCACGATCCACTTCCCATTATACTTGGGAGTGAGGACGCAAGCGGGTCCGCTTGGGCTTAAAACAAGAAGGAGGTACTTTAGCTTTTCCTTTCTCCTTGGTTTAAGCACAATAAGCGTCTATGTGATAACAACCTTGCAGATCCTTGCATGCAAAGTCAACAACACAGATAAATATTTTATTACAATCTCAAGTCTAAAAAGGATTACAACGATGAAAGAATGGAAAGAGAGAGGGTCATAAAGCCCATACAAATATTAAAAGAATATTGAGCACAACGATTTTGCGAAGGACGTTGCTCTTCAATGGGGGATCTCAGCGGCAAGGCACTCCTGATCAACCTGCTCAATCTCAAGGCATACTCCTCTGTAAATCTATCTAACACCTGACGTATATTTCACAAGGAAACAAGGAAATTTACATCAGCGAGGGTCGCTCAGCAAGATTAAGAAAGTTGACCCTTGGTAAGGTTTTCAAAATCATTAATTACAGCAAGGTGAATGACATAAAATGATTTCAATAATTTAAACATAGCAGCGTAAGAAACGTATGAGCATGTCAAGCGTAATGCACAAAGCAGTGGCATGGCAAGTGTAGTGTACAAAGCAGTGGCATGGCTAGTGTAGTGTACAAAGCAGTGGCATGGCAAGAATAGTGTGCAAAGTAACAAACATGACAAGTGTAATTTGCAAAGCAGTGGCATGGCAAAAGTAGTTTGCAGAGTAACTAACATGGCAGTTCCATTTAAGCAGTTAAAACATGATAGACTATTTAAAGGAAAGCAGTAGCAGTTTTATACGTTAACATGTCCTATATATCCATTTCAATCTACTCAATTGTGTGTGTGCAAGTTCGTGACTAAGGTTCATGTCGTTAGATGGCTAGTAAGTGGATCTACCTTCAGGTGCCCCCGAGAGATAGTCCGCTTACTACCGGCTTGTGCCCATGAACCCAACCCCACCCAAGTGTACTTTTATTGTCTGGACCACGAGCCAGATACGGCCAACCGAGCCATCAGGAGTTATAGTACTGGCACAAGCCAGAGTAGCCAAACAGGCCATTTGTTCTATTAATTTGCCAAACAGGCCGCATGTTCTATGATTTTGCCAAAATGGCCAGCAAGTCTATGTGTAGCCAACCGGCCAGCAGGTATTTAATGTGTCTTCTGCAATTTACAAGGCATTTATCAATTACTATTAGCATGTCCACACGCATACACACAGGTCTACCTCTTGCAATGCACAAACGTTAACATATGCAGTTTTAAATGAAACAGTAATTAAAACGTGGAAGAACGCACTACTTGCATTTCAGATCATCTCAGTCTAACCAATTAAATGCAATGGTTACAAGATATGTAAATATATACATTGCATGTTATGATAATTTCAGGTGTCCACGTGATCACGATGACAGGCGTATTATATCTGTGACATCGGATCTAACATTAAGTTACATTAATATAAATACACTGCATACTATAATTATATTATACTTTTATACGTATAAGTTACTGTTAAACTTACTAGTATATATATATGATTGTTTACACATAAAATATAAACCAACTAAACACTAACATGGTAATGTTTATTTATTTACACTTCTTATGTATATAATGCATATAATACACTATTAGGGAATACTGAGAACCGTAAGAAAATAGCATTACGTTTATTAATAAGATACCTAATATATGCAATTATAATACATGGGACAGTAAATGGTTTGCATGAAGTATGCTTGCCTGTCATTCACGTTGATGTCGCTTTTGCTCTCAGGGGAGATGGTCTCATGGGCGGCGACTACACCGTTGGACGGCAGCGACAAGGAGACGTCAACAGAGTCGGCGACGGGGCGTTGGATATAGGAGCAAGGGGAGGGTGCTGGTGCGTTGCTGGGCTGGGGGCTTCCGACGATGGGCTCTCAAAGGAAGGGGTCGGTGACATGGGCAGGGCTTGGTCAGAGCGCGGATGAGAGGGGGTGATGTGCGGCTTGGTCGATGGACTGGGTTCGGTGTCGAGCGGAGGAGAAAGGAGGTGGGTGGTGAGGTTGAAGCTGGGGCAGTCGGAAGGAGGCAGGGCGGTGGCTGAAGGTGGGTGCGGTGTGTGTGCGTGCTGGGTGATGAGAGCAAGAAGAGGGCCTGGGCTTTTGTGATTGGAGGGGGACGCGGGCTCGTGCCTGAGATCGATGCGAGAATGGAAACTGGCTGGGGTCACCGAAAGATCTAGCGGCTACCCTCCAGGATTCAAAGACAACTGTCTTGTAAGTGTGCACACACAGTACAAGACTCTAACGAGCAGCAACTATTCTTCGGTCGCACAGGAAGACGAAGAGAAACAGCTGGGCGCAGAGGCAGAAGCAAACAGCACAACAGAACAGCAACAGCAACGAATGACAGCAATTTTATGGAGGAAGAGAATGATTTTTTTTCCGCAGTACAATTCTCTTGTAAAGCTGAGTTTAAATAGATTCGAAAATGTGATTGTTGGAATTCAGCCATTAATGAGAAAATGTGACTGTTGGAATTCAGCCATTAATAAGAAAATGTCTGTTGTGAAATTAAGCAGCGATTAAATAGAAAATATGGCTGTTGAGAAAATTAAAAACGTAATGGGCTTTTAATTTCTTTAAAAACAAGAGGGCTAAAAAACATGATACAAAACTCGGACACTCCACGCGCGCACTCGGATCCGTCATCCACATTTTCTATTCGGCCCAACCCGATATAGGCTCGGCCCCTACTTGGGCTCATACGCCCGCGAGTTTCCCCTCATTCCTAGCCCATAGACCAAGTCCAATAGCCCATTAAGAAGAAGCCTATTATAAACTCCAACAAGAGATCCCTTCCAATGTGGGACTAAAACTATACTTTGAATTGAAGAAATATGACCAAATATCCAACAAAAGCATTGTCAACATAAATCACCTCAAATATTAGTTATTATTAGTTAGTATAGAGGGTAACAACTAATTTTAAATGAATCGTATCAACACTAGCAGATGCATATGGATGTTGAAACACTTGACCTATCTACGTTCTAATTCCATCATTATTTTTATTTTTGTCGGGGTTTCAATAATTTTGACTAAATTATGACGTGAGCATTGTTTAAGGGTGTTTTCTCACCACTGACTCGTTGACCAACAACTAGACGGTCAACGTGGTCAAGGGATCGGTTGGGATCCCTTGGTTATACCGAGCGCACGTGCTCTCGGCGTGGGTAGGCGATGGATCCGTGATTGAGCAGATGCTTAGGGAGAGCCTCGGTCTTCGGTTGGCGTGGAGACGAGGGGAAGCCTCGGTTCCAGGCTGGGTGCTCAGCCTCGGCTGGACGAGCGTCGAGAGGAAGCCTCAGCGCCTTGAATGTTCCTCAGTCTTGATTGGTGACGGCACTCGCTAACGGCGAACGGGTTCGTTTCTTACCGAGTTGTAGCCTCGACGCCTTGGTTCAGCTCCTTCCTGGATAGAGGAGGAAACTCATCAGGGGGGTGGACCTTGGTTCCGGTCAAGTCCCCTCCGATACCTAAGTCAGAACGGATCTGTGTAATGCTCGACGGGATCGGTACGGCTCAAGAGGAGGCCAGCACACGTATCCTCGGACCGAGCTATTGCAGGAGAGATAATGGGGAAAAGCAAGGTCTTGTGAATGGAATACCTCTGTTGCAGGTGTCAAGGATTCGATCCTCTTCCTGGTTTCCCCTCCTATCCCTTTATAGGGTTTGGCCCACGATTACCCCTAATCCACGTCCCCTGACTGCCTCCCCCCACTCACGTCCCCGCGATCTGCCTTCATCAAGACGCATGCACGCGTCGTGGGGGGGGGGTCGATTAGTGGGCTCCTTAATGGTCATTAAGGTGCCGCACTTTCAGGGGCACGGTTATCCGGAGAGCGTGAGCTAATCATGCGTCCTCCGAGCCGGGGCCGGTCCGACTTTGAGTCCTTTCACGGGCCTCGTCAGGCGGGCCTAATCCCGTCCTATGCTTGGGCTTGGGTCTCTTGCTCTTGGGCTTCTCCAAAATAGTCGTATCAATTGCCCCCATCGTCCGAGCCGTTCGGATTCTGCCGGTTCGGTTCGGGCAATGTGACTCTTGAGGATTTTGACAGGCGCGTCAGTCGAGGCCAATCCATTAAATGGAGGCCATCATGACGTGGCCCGCTTGGACTTCTCTCGACATTGGATTTGAAGTGCCGTTGGCCTCCAGATGCTGCCATGTGCTCCCATGCGATTGTCTTCGCAACGCGAGGGATAGTTTCGGGGGGGGGGCAATATAAGAAGGGGGGCCGTCATCCATCGGACGATGGATTTGCTTTTTCGATCGTCATCCCCCTCTTCCTTTCTCTCCTTGTCGAACCGGGTCTTGCGCAAGCTCTGCCTCATGTCGTCCTCTTCTGCCGCTGGTTCCGGTCACCCGGAAGATGTCGCCGATTCCGGCCTAACTCGCGGATCCAACACGGTGGTGCACCGTCATGGGGGAGTGCTCTCAGGAGTGCCTCCCGAGGTACTGGAGTGGCCCTCGTCCATTTACGCCACCTCAATTGGGGATCTACATACCAGTTATCTTCTTCCCCCATGCTCCGCCCGGGCTCCTGAAATCGACGAGCGGATCTGCTTCCCTGGTCCTCTGGAAATCGGGGTGTACGAACAGAGCTTTCGGTTCAAGCTTCAGTTCCCTTTCCACCCCTTCATCGCCAAGTTTCTGCAAGCTTATAGGGTGGCCTTATGCCAATTCTGCCCCAACGCAATTGGGTGCATTGTTGGGTTTGTCGTTCTCTGCATGCTGAAGGGGGTCGATCCGTCTCTCCGACTCTTTGCCCAATTCTATCGTCTGAGTCACCATCAGTCGGGGGCCTGGCTCTACATCAGTGCTTGGCCAAGGAAGAGCCTGGTGCTGGGACTATCGAGCTCTTTGAAGCATTGGAATGGGGAATACGTCCTCGTCGGCTTCCCGTCAGAGGTGGATTTCCCGGCCCACTAGGGGGCTACAAGTACGCTGGTTCTCGAGCTGGGCAATCCAACTGATGCTGAGCTCGAGGCGGTTGACACCTTGTGGGCATTCCTCATTAGGGATCGGAGGATCGACGTTCTCTTCTCCGACCTGAATCTGCGGAAGACCGTGTGGACCGTCGGTGAGTTTTGTTAAAACCCGATGCTCGGAGGAGTATATGTCCGATTCCCATCCGGCCGGTTCTGATCCCTCCTTCTGCCATCTTGTGCAGGTGGGTTTGCCCAAGGTTCTTCTCCGGCCTCTCCCCTAGTCACGGTCCCGGATCCCAACCCGCGGAGAAGGGATCACGTATTGGAGGTTCAGAAGAAACAGCGGGCCGGTCCTTCCGGTGTTGGTTCCAAGAGAGCATGGGGAAAGTTCCGCCCTCTCCCTTGGTGGATGCCCCGAAGAAGGCACGTGTCCAAGCCACGGAGGTTAGCGTTCCTCCATCCGAGGGTCGGGCCCAGCCCTCCTCAACTGAGGTCTCTTGGCCCTGGGACGGGCCTTCGCCGTCACCGCTGGGCCCACTCCCCGAGGTCTACGAGCGGTACCTGCGCACATTCCGCTCGGTTTCGGTCGATCTTCCTCAGTCAGGTGAGGGTTTACTCTGCCCCCGCTTTCCCGTGGGGCTGAAGGAGTCGGTTTTCTCCGACTGCGGGATGGCGACTCGGTTGGCTGAGAACTGCAGCCTCCCTCCAGACCAATCTGTGTTGGACGGGGTAAAAGGTGATCGTCTGGCCGCCTTCGTGGTTCAGGCCGGTCAGCAGGTGAGGACTCTCGCACACTTTGTTTCTAGTAGTAGCCTCCATCTTATTCTCGTCTCTTAATGCAGTTATCCTCGGTTGGGCTTTCGATAAGGCATCAATTCGCAGCTCTCTCGCAGGCCAATGCCGACTCGGCGCGGAAGCCTGAGGCCGAGGGGGTGAAGGAGAAGCGAGTCAATTATCTGAGGCGCGCGTCAAGTCCCTGGAGACTCAGGTGGCCGAGCTCTCTGCTGCCTTGGAGAAGTCTGACCTGGAAAAGGCCCTAGCCTTAGTCGAGAAGGCGAAGGCCGGGATCGGATTGCCGAGCTTATGGAGGTAGCCGAAGCAACTGCCGAAGCTGGCGTGGATACCGATCCTGTAGTTGCGGCCGATGCCATGGAGCTCACTAGCCTCCTGGAAGCAGAGGAGGAGAGAGAGCGAGCTCTACTGTCCAAGCTCAATACTAGCTCCAGAGAGGCCGAGAAGGAGCGGGCGGAGCATCAACGCCAGGTCGCTATCCTCGAGGGTCGGATCCGAGAGTTGGGAGCAGTGGATCCCGATCGGATTGCTCAGGACGTCATGGATGACTATGCCACGTCTTTTGTGGCCAAGGCTATGTTCGAAGAGTTCGAAAGGGGGTTCGCCTGCTGCCAGTCCGAGTTCCAGAAGAGATTTCCGCTCTCGGGAATCAATTTTGAGGAGCTCCGGCTGGATTCCGAAGACGGAGAGGAGGTGCGGTACGGACCTCCCGAGCAGCCAGCCATCGGTCCCGATAGGGCTTTGGGCGCAGACGAGCGAGCGAGGATGTAATCCTTTAGCCTGGTCATTTTTTGCAAAACCCACGCTCATCTTTTTGTGTAATGCGTCCCCTCCCTTTTTTGTTTAGAAATGAAGTTCCATCTTCTGCTTGTGACTGCTCTTCCTCCTCCTCGGGGAGTGTCCCGTTTTGGGTCTTATTGGCGATTGGTTGGCCAACCTGCTGGGGGAGTTGCCCCAGCCTTACGGCGGGTTGGGTCGGTCGGCCAGCTGGGGGAAGCTATCCCTCAGGCTCACAGTCCAATCGACACGTCGACACGTTGGGGGAGTTACCCACAGCCTTACAGTCGGTTCGGTCTATCAGCCTGCTAGGGGTACAACCCCAAATCTTACAACTGATCGTTGGGGTCACCTACTGGGGGCGTTGCCCCCAGTCTCACGGTCGGCCCCATGACCGACCTGCTGGGGGAGTTGCCCCCAGCCTTACTGCCGGCCCTATGACTGACCAGCTGGAGGAATTGCCCCCAGCCTTACGGTCGGCCAGTTAACCAACCTGCTGGGGGAGTTTCCCCCAGCCTTATGGTCGGTCGGTGTCGTTCAGCCTGCTGGGAGAGCTACTCCCAGTCTGACGACTAGACGACAGACAGACCCACTGGGGGAGTTGCCCCAGCCTTACGATCAATCCTCCTAACTGGCTGGCCAGGAGAGGGTAACCCCAACCTGTCAGCCGGTTGTGCAGACAACCCGCTAGGGGGTTTGTTCCCTAGTCTTGCAGTTTACCGTCGAGACGTTCATCCAGTGAGGTTTCCCTCATCCCGAGTGAGCACATCAAGGGAATAAAGACGAAGACGAGTGGTTTTCAACGCATTTATTCGGATAGATGGACGGAGGAGATACATTTACGGATGATCTCACTGATAGTACTTGCGCAGGTGCTCGACGTTCCAGGCGTGGGTAAGGACCTTCCCTTCTGAATTAGCTAGCCGGTAGGTTGCAGGTCTTAGGACTTCGGTGACCTTGTAGGGGCCTTCCCAGTTAGCCGCTAGCTTCCCTTTGCGGGTGATCTCCGGGCTGAAGGCCGCCTTTCGGAGGACCAGATCTCCCTGGCAGAAGCTCCTCCCCCTAACTCGGGAGTTGTAGTAGCGAGCGACCTTCTGCTTCTGTCGGATAATAGCGGCCAAGGCCTGATCCCGTCGCTCGCCCAGGAGCTCCAGGCCGAGCTCCAAGCCTTCTGTGTTCCTTTCCTCATCGAAGTGCTTTATGCGGAGGGATTTCTCGCCTACCTCGACTGCCACCATTGCTTCGGTGCCATACACGAGCATGAAAGGGGTTTCGCCCGAGGCTTGTTTGTGGGTCGTCCTGTACGACCAGAGTATCTCCGGGAGTTCCTCCGGCCAGATCCCTTCAGCGTCTTTCACTTTCTTGCAGAGGGGCTCAATGATGCACTTGTTGGCGGCCTCCGCCATCCCATTAGTCTGGGGGTGTGCCACCGAGGCAAAAAGGAGTTTGATCTTCCACTCTGCGCAGAAGTCTTTGAACCCGGCAGAGTCGAATTGCTTCCCGTTGTCCGTGACGATGGCTCGGAGAATTCCAAACCTGGAGATGATGAAGTTCTACATGAAGCTCTTCACCTTCTTCTAGGTGATGGAAGCAAGGGGTTCTGCCTCAATCCACTTGGTGAAGTAGTCCACCGCCACGATCAAGTATTTCCTCTTCCCCCGACCGGCAGTGAGAGGCCCGAGGATGTCGAGTCCCCATTTCGCGAAGGGTACGAGGCTGACTATCTGAACGAGCTCTGACAGGGGGATGAACCGAGTTTGGCGAACCTCTGGCACTCCTGGCACCTTTGGACGTATCCTATAGCGTCGTTGATCAAGGTTGGCCAGTAATACCCTAGTCTCAAGATTTTCTGGGCGATCATCTTGCCCCGGTGGTGATTCCTGCAGACCCCCTCGTGCACCTCCCAGAGGACGTAGTCGGCCTCTCGAGGCCCGAGGCACTTGAGGTAGGGAAGGATGTCCGTCTTCATCCAGCGTCTTTTATACAATGCCCCTTCATGGATCACGTACCGTAGTGCCTTTCACTCAAGGAACCAGCGCTCGTCCAGGTCCGTCGGTACTTTCCAACTATAGAGGTATAGAACGATCGGATCCATCCAAGTGGGATCCTCGTCAATGACCATTACTTCCTTCTCCTCCGTACTGGGGAACTGGAGATTCTCCACGTAGATGGCACGGCGTATCTGCTCGGACGAGGAGGAGGCCAGCTTGGATAGAGCATTCGCGCGGGTGTTCTCTGACCGCGGGAGGTGGAGGGTCTCTGCTTGCCTGAATTTGGACAGCTCAGCTTTGGCCGAAGCAAGGTAGTTCTGCATCGTCACTTCGCACGCCTCATAACCCCCCTGCAACTGGTTGATGACGAGCTTCGAATCGCTGAGGAGGCGTACGGATTCGACTCCGAGTTCTCTGGCCAGCCTCAAACCATTTATTGCGGCTTCATATTCGGCCACGTTGTTGGTGGCCAGAAACTCGAACCGAAGCGCGTACTCGACACCGCTTCATTCAGGAGATCGGATTACGATACTGGTCCCACTCCCAGCCCGGGTCGCTAATCCGTCTACATGGACTACCCATTTATCCTGGCCCTCTGGGTGAAGAATGATGTCATTCGAAAGGAAAGACAAGGGTTGGAGGGTTACCGCAGCCGAGCCTTCTTCCTCAGAAGGGTATCCTTCTTCTATGGTGCACTCGGCGATGAAGTCTGCCAGGGCCTGTCGTTTTATGGCCATGCGTGGCTTGAATTGAAGGTCAAACTCGCTCAGCTCCACTCCCCATTTCAACATCCTCCCCATCCGGTCGAACCTCTTGAGGTTCCGTTCAAGTTTGGAATCAGTTAGGACTTGTATCGTGTGGGCTTGGAAGTAGGGTCGGAGTCTTCGGGCCGATAGCACGAGGGCATACACGAGCTTCTCCATGGGCATGTACTGTCCCTCCGCATCCTTCAAGACTCAGATGGTATAATACACCGGCCTCTGCACTCCATTGTCCTCCCCGATCAGTACCGAGCTCACCGCCTCTCCCGTACAGGCCAGGTAGAGGCTCAGCGATTCTCCTTCTCGCGGCTTAGAGATGAGCGGCAGACTGCGAGTATTCCTTGAGTTCAGCGAACGCTCGGGCGCAGTCCTCATCCCATGGTACCTTCTTCCTCTTGTCGGCGGGCTCAGTGATTGCTTTCTTCAGGGTCTTGAAAAAGGGAAGGGACATCTCCGTCGACTTGGATAAAAAACGCCCCAAAGCGGCGATGCGTCCATTCATCCTCTGCAGCTCTTTGATTGTCGTTGGTTCCCGCATGTTGATCAATGCCTCGACCTTGTCAGGGTTAGCCTCAATGCCGCGATTAGTGATCATGAACCCCAAGAACTTGCCGGATCTTACCCTGAAAGTGCATTTCGTGGTATTTAGCCGGATGTTGTGCCTTCATAGCCGTTCGAAGGTTTCCCTAAGGTCGGCGATGTGATCTTTTGGCCCTCTCGATTTGACCAACATGTCGTCCACGTAGACCTCTAGGTTCCTCCCTATCTAGGAGTCGAACATCTTGTTGACCATTCTCTGGTAGGTTGCTCCCGCGTTCTTCACACCGAAGGGCATCTTCTTGTAGCAGAAGGTCCCCCGGTCCATCGTGAAGGACGTCT
>JAULAV010002973.1:0-25001 GCA_030789695.1 Scilla litardierei | reverse complement strand
TCGTGGGTTTTCTATTTCTATTTGCACTATTATACTATGATATCAAAATAAAATTCTTTGACATGTATTTTTCATTCAGTACATGCTATATGAGTAAGTGGAACCCACGTCCTGAGAAAATAATCTAGCAACCTACCTCTTCGCTTCTTTCTTTCTACTTTATTTTATTTCGTTTTCATTCTTCTTCGTTTTTCATTTTTCGTTTTTCGTCGTTTTCGTTTTTCGAATCCACCGGGTTCGCCTTTTACTTATCTTCCTCGATGACGAGTAAGAGGCAAGCTTGGGGGATTTTGATCACTCCTTATTTTACACCTTTTTCCCGCATGTTTGCATGCCATTTAGATCGCCCAAATCATGTTTTTTCATGATATATCGATGATATTGCGATGCTTTTCACGATTTGTTGTTTTTGTCGCATTTCAGGTGATTTGGCGTGATTCGGAGTGATCCCGAGATGCGCTTACTTTAGACGGTCACCGACGACCTCCCCGAGGGGTATTTTGCTGTTGGAGAGGAGCGGAAGAAGAATGGACGTCGCAGGATCGACGAGGAGGCCAAAATAAGCAATCTGGGTATTTTTTGTGTCTCACTCGGCCGAGTGGAGCAGCCACTCGGCCGACCAGCGAGACACCGCTCGGCCGACCAGATCAGACACGATTTCTATGTGCACTCGGCCGAGCAACGGAGACCACATCGGCCGAGTGACGACATCACGTCCGCCCGAGTGGCGCCCAGACGAAGCCCTTCAAAAATCTCCAAGTTTCTGTTTTTCGGCTGCCAGAGCTTCAGAAGACCCACTCGGCCGAGTGGCTTATCCCGTCTGCCCGAGTACAATGAAGCCATCGGCCGAGTGACGACAACTCACTCGGCCGAGCCGCCCCCGAAGTAGAGACCCCTGAAGGCCCCGACTTACTGGAAAATTACAGGGTTTCTCACTCGGCCGAGCGACTTTTGTCACTCGGCCGAGTGCGACGCGCTGCCTGTAGCGAAAATTGCGGAAAACAGGCTGCGCATGGGTATTTTGGTCACAGTTTTTGGACGATTTTGGGGGGTATTTAACCCCTGTTTTTACCCTAGTTTTGAGAGCTTTTCCCTTAGATTTTTGCAGCCTTTTTAGATCTACTTTTTAGCTTTATTTCTAGAGATTGGAGAGAAGACAATTTTTGATTTTTGTTGGATTAATTGAAGAACTCCATTGGTTTGTCTTTCCCCTCTCTAAAAATTCTATTTTTATTGCATATCTCAATATTGCGATGAATTCTATTGCTTATTTCATTGATTATTTTTGTGATCTTGCTATGAATTGTGAGTAGTCTCCACGTCTTAGGGCGTGGGGATGAACCCTACAAGCCCAACTTCATATTCGTGATGAATTAGTAGAAATTTTGCTAGAATTGATATTTAGAGATTAGGTTGGGATCGATTTACTATGGATAGCTAGGAGTTCATACCGATCGGGATTTGCAAGAGATTGGATCCCGATTCGATAGGAAACCCTAGAAATCCGAATTGGGTTGGAATCGAATTTCCGTAGTATCGGTTTGTAAGAGATTGGACCGATACTAGGGTTTCCGGTTGCAATTCCGTGCCAATACCCGTTTGCAAGAGATTGGACAGGTAGGAACTATCCCAATCTAGATCGTGAGCCGAGTTTGCAAGAGATTGGACGGGTAGGAACTATCCCAATCTAGATCGCGAGCCGAGTTTGCAAGAGATTGGGCTCGGTGCGCGATTGGACGATGATGTTGATCCTAATGCTAGCTTTCCTAGGCTAGGGTTTGCAAGAGATTGGACCCAAACCTAGGATAGCTATAGACCGGCAACAGCGCGAGAGCGTGAGCTTGGTTCTACATTCAGTTGCAACTAGTTCATCCAAAATCCTAATCTAGCAATTTTGATACTGATGAACGACATGTATGAGATATGGTGAGTAGCGGGGATTCCCCATTCCCTAGACGTTCTTTGTTTGATTTGATATTTCTGCACTTTGTCTGACGATTGTGACAGGATCGCCAAAGGCAAATCTCTCTTCTTGAATAGCCAGTTTGGTTGGAACAAGCACAGTCATTCGTCCTCCCTGTGTTCGATATCCCGCTCGCTGCTACACCGTGCACTTGCGGTAAAACTACAACCGTTCTTCCGGGTGTACGCCCGGGGTCGATCACCATCCAACCTGCCTCAGCCGCATCCGGTGAGATTCGACCCCGTGATCACCAACGGCGGCAAGTCCAACTTCTTCACCCCACTAATCACTTGTAAAACAGCCTACCTAAACCCTCTTTTCCATATAACCACCGTGCCCTTGGTTCTCCACTATATAAATTCATTGTACGCAAGTTCCACCTCGTAACAATTGGCGCCGTCTGTGGGAACGAAGGGTCACACCCATGTTAGACTCCATGCCGATCTCTCGGAACCCTGACCACGGCAAAGATCCCGTGGGTTAGGAACCGCTCTCTCTACTAATCACCCCGGCGCCCGACCCCCTTCTGGGGATGGGCACCGAAACTGAACATACTTCGGCCCACGCCGTCCTGAAGAGCTTTGAGACCGTCACTCAGGCCAGGGGAGGCTATCCGACGGCGGAAACGGAGCCTCCGCCTGGCCCCTCGGAGCCCCAGAACGTGAGGCAGAATCTCCACCCTCAGTTCGAGGAGGAGGGGGAGAACAGGGGGCTCGCCGAGGATATTACGGCCCAGCAAAGGCTCCTGGAAGAGGAGATGGAAGTTGCACGGCGGTGGAGGCGCCTGGGGGAGACGGCCGCCGCGCAAAGGCGTTTGGACGAAGCGGCCGAGACCGCCCAAATGACCTACCAGGACGAAGAGGCCGCTCGCCGCCAACTCCGCCTCATCGTCGCAGTGCGCGAGAGGCTAAGGAGAGAGAACAGGAGCAACCGAGAAATCCTGGACGAGACGGCGACGGGTCGGCGGCTCGGGGACGGGCGGGACCCGTTGCTGACCAGGTCCCCACCAGGAGGAGGCAGCCCGCATTGCCTGCACCACCCCTCCGATTCCCTGCACGAGGAAGCCGTTTGTCGACAACTACGCTTCCTCACCGCCGAGCGCGAAAGGCTTCTTCGGGAGAATCAAGAACGGATGGAGGCCCGAGGAGAGCTGGCCGGGAGGCGCTGGCGCTGGGAGAACCATATCCCGCAACCCGTCGAATCCTCGGCCCAAGGAAGGAGCCCCGCCAGACGACCGTCGGGCTACTCCCCGGCGCCGGAGGACCGTCGGCGGCCGAGGCGCGACCGAAGCCAGACCCTCGAGTGGCAGAGAGGGGATGCGCCAGATCGCCCTACCTATCCGGAGGAGGCCACGTCGCTTGCACAGTGGATTACGTCCGCCCGAAGGCCCATAAGGTTCAAACCCCCTCACTTGGCCATGTACAATGGGAGAGGCGACCCCCTCACGCATGTGCAGCAATACCAGGGGGCGATGGAGGCGCAGGATGTGGATGAGGCGTTCCTATGCCGACATTTCTCCCAAAGCCTGAGGGACACCGCGTTGGACTGATACTTTGGCTTGCCCGCGAGATCCGTTGGGAGCTTTGGCGAGCTGTCCCACAAGTTCTGCCAAGAGTTCCGGGCCGGGCGGACGAAAAAGAAGCCCCTAGACTATCTCAGCATGATAGTCCAAGGGGAGGGAGAGAAAATGGGTAGATACCTCCGCCGCTTTCAGGAGGAGAGACGGGCGGTGGTGACATGCGGCGATGAGGTGCTTATGCTGGCCTTCAAAACGGGGTTGCGGACTCGGAGCCTCCACAAATCCCTGCTCCGGGATCCGCCGACCGACTATGAGGCATTGGTTGCTATGGCGGAGAGGCACACGTTGGCCGAAGAGACTCTCGGTGCAAAGGCCTTATTCCCCCCGGTGAAACCGTCCCAGGGCGAACCCCGGTCACACCCTCGGCCGAGGTAAGAAGAGGGGCACCGAGGTCACGACCAGCTGGCCCGACCAAGGCGGGAACCGCCCGGGCCTCGCCCACAAGATCGCCCTGGCCCGGCGCGCGAGTTTGCTCCGGTGCAAGGGCTCCCTCGAGTCGTCCCAAGACAAGAAGGCCCTCTACGGGCACATTACACGCAACTCAATGCCCCCATGATGGAGGTGCTGGACACGGCAACAAGGGCCGGGTTACTGCCGGAGCCTCCCCGGGAGATGAGGTCGGATCCGACGAAGCGGGATCCCCGAAGATACTGCCGTTATCACCGGGACCACGGTCACGACACCGACCGTTGTTACACTCTTAAAAGAGAGATCGAGCGACTGATCCAGGCGGGCCACTTGGGAAACTTCGTCGCGGGCAGGCGGGTGGCAGAAGGAGAGAGAGCCCCCCGGAGGAAGGGGGACTGGAACCGCCGGCGAACCGCGATCGGGGGGAGCCACGCCCCCCGGGGGCGGTCATGCGAATTGAGATGATAACTGGGGGGCCTTTCCCAGCGGGGCAGGCGCCCGCGATCCCAGGGGCCGGTGCCTGACAGGTGATGGTGGCGGGCGCCGGCCGCCGACCGAAGCGAAGAAGGACACCCCGACCCCCTATCACCTTTACCGAGGGAGACCGGCAGGAGGTGGGGAGCCAGAACAATGACGCCCTCGTCGTCGAGGCTCGGATCAGGGCGGTTGCCGTTGGCCGGCTCCTAATTGACACCGATAGCTCCTGCGACATCCTGTTCCTGTCAACGGTCGAGAGGATGGGGTGGGGGCGTGCAGACCTAGAGCCCTGCGCGGGCCCCGTTGCTGGCTTCACCGGCCATACGATCCCCACCGTGGGGACAATCACCCTGCCCATGACTCTGGGGGAGGAACCGAGGGTCGTCACCAGGGGGACGCGTTTCGTCATCGTCGACGTCGCGTCGGCGTATAACGGAATCATAGGGCATCCATACATGACGGCCATCGAGGCGCTCCCCAGCCTGCAACACCAGATGATGAAGTTCCGGACCCCGCGGGGGGTGGGACAGGTGCGGAGAGGCCGCGAGGTGCCCGGGGACCACGACCGTACGCCATCCCAGCGTAGGAGCCCGAGGCGGGCCCGGACGGCTCTCATCC
Source organism: Scilla litardierei (assembly GCA_030789695.1). Lineage (NCBI taxonomy): Eukaryota > Viridiplantae > Streptophyta > Magnoliopsida > Asparagales > Asparagaceae > Scilla > Scilla litardierei. The sequence goes on along the minus strand of JAULAV010002973.1, from coordinate 19,956 downwards.
CTGACGAGAGGGAGGACTTCTGCGACCAGCGGCCGACCCCGGCCGAGGAAGTGGAAGAGGTCCCAGTGGCCTCGGATGAAGAGAGAACCGTTTCCATCGGGACAAAACTCCTGGCCACCTTGAGGACGGCCCTCGTTGCCTTGCTCCAGGAAAATGCGGACATATTCGCATGGTCACCTGCCGACATGCCTGGGGTTGACCCGACGGTAATCTCCCACAGGTTGAATGCGGACCCAGAAGCCCGCCATGTCTGACAGAAGAAGAGAAGTGCGGGGGCGAAAAGAAGAGGGCAGCCGAGGAAGAAGTAGAGCGGCTCCTCGAAGCCAAATTTGTTCGGCCGGTGGACTACCCCGACTGGCTCGCCAACGTCGTTCTGGTGAAGAAGCCCAGTGGAAAGTGGCGCATGTGCGTCGACTTCACCGACCTCAACAAGGTATGCCCGAAGGACAGCTTCCCCCTACCCAGGATCGACCACTTGGTGGACCAGGCGTCCGGCTATGAGTTGTTAAGCTTTATGGACGCCTTCTCGGGATACAACCAGATACCGATGGCGGAGGAGGATGAGGAGAAGACGTCTTTTGTCACCGATAAGGGCACCTTCTGTTATACCAAGATGCCCTTAGGACTGAAGAACGCCGAGGCGACCTATCAACAGATGGTAGACCGAATATTCGGCCCTCAGGTGGGGCGAAACTTGGAGGTCTACGTCGACGACATGCTGGTGAAGAGTAGAAGGGCCCCCGACCACCTCGCCGACTTGCAGGAAACTTTCCAAAGGGTCCGTCGGTACAACCTAAGGCTAAACCCCGCGAAGTGTATCTTTGGCGTGCAGTCGGGAAAATTCCTGGGCTTCATGATAACGAAGCGGGGGATCGAGGTGAACCCCGACAAGGTGACGGCCCTCATCGGTATGGCGAAGCCCCGGACGATCCGGGACTTGCAGCGACTGAACGGCCGGATTGCTGCTCTGGGGAGATTCCTGTCGAAATCCGCGGAGAAATCGCTCCCCTTCTTCAGGGTATTGTGCACAACCTTTGGCAAAGATAAAAACAAAAGGAAGGTGATCCCGTGGGACGACGACTGTGCGCGGGCGTTCGCGGAGCTGAGAGCTTACCTACAGAGCCCACCGCTCCTCGCACGGCCGGAGGAAGGCGAACCCCTAGGGTTGTACTTGGCGACCAACGAGGAGGCCGTTAGCTCCGTCCTAATCAAGGAGGAAGGAGGGGTGCAGCGCCCTGTTTACTATGCCAACCGGATCCTCCGGGAGGCGGAGACTCGTTACAGCCTTATCGAGAAAGCCGCCTACTGCCTAATCACCATAGCCCGGAAGCTCCGACCCTACTTCCAGGCCCACCCCATAACCGTCCACACCGACATGCCCCTCGAAAAGAACCTGAAAAGACTGGAGCGGTCGGGGAGGATGCTCAACTAGAGCGTCGAGCTCAGCGAGTTCGACATAACGTACAAAGCCCGGACGGCGATCAAAGGCCAGGCGCTGGCCGACTTCGTGGTGGAATGCACCACGGAAGTCCTGCCGGGGGACCGGACAGAGCTCCCATCGGCGACCGCGTCCCCGCGGGGGATCGAGGTGGGCGAACCCTCAGCGCCCTCCCAGATGACCGCGGGCGAATTATGGACCATCCACGTCGACGGCTCCGCAACGGGGTCCGGGACAGGAGCGGGTATCGTCATACAGACCCTTGACGGATGCTCATTGGAATACGCCCTACGCTTCAGCTTCCCGACAACCAACAATGTCGCGGAGTATGAAGCCGTGGTTAACGGGTTAAAACTCGTTAGGGCGGTGGGGGCGACGAACGTGTTGCTCCTAAGTGACTCCCGTCTCGTCATCCAACAAATCCTGGGGAGCTTCGAGGCCCCAGAGGAGACAATGAAGCGGTACCTGAGGCGCATCCAGATCGAACTCCATAAGTTCAAGAAAGCAGACGTCCGGAACCTACCCCGCTCCAACAACCTCCGGGCGGACGCCCTGTCTAAGCTGGCTTCCTCCTCGGCGGCCGAGATCGGGAAGGCCATCTACGTCGAAAGCCTATTGACACCAACCATTGACGAAGGAGAACTGATGTGCACGGGCACGATGACGTCATGGATGACCCCCATTATGAAGTACTTGGAGACGGGGAACTACCCGAGGAGCGGATGCTGGCTAAACAGGTGGAAAGGCGGGCCCTGTCATTCGTGCTCCTCGACGGAGTGCTGTACCGCCGCCACCGCACCAATTTCGACGTCCTGTCCTACCTGAAATGCTTGGGCCCGGAGCAGGCAGAGCAAGTCATCCGCGAGGTACATGAAGGCTTCTGCGGAAACCACCATGGCGGGCACACCATCGCCCACAAAATAATGTGCCAAGGGTACTACTGGCCGGCGATGATCCGGGATGCAGTACAGTACGTCAAAAAGTGCGAGGCGTGTCAGAAGTTCTGCCGACGGACGACTGCACCTCCAGCCAACCTGATGCCCATCGTGAGCCCGATCCCCTTCGCCAAGTGGGGACTCGACATCCTGGGGCCTTTCCCAAAGGCCTCCGGGGGAAGGAAATATCTAGTCGTCGCCATGGACTACTTCACAAAGTGGGTAGAAGCAAGGCCGCTGGCGTGAATCGTATGGACGGACATGAAGGGCTTCATCTGGCAATCCATCATATGCCGCTTCGGGATTCCCCGCTCCATAGTCACGGATAACGGAAAGCAGTTCGATTGCGAAGGCTTCCGCGACTTCTGCTCGGGCTGGGGGATCAAACTCCAGTTCGCGTCAGTCGCCAACCCACAGTGCAATGGAATGGCAGACGCCGTGAATAAATGTATCTTGAACCCAATGAAGAAGAAGGTGAACGCCGCCCTGGGGGCATGGGTCGACGAGCTGCCGGGAATCCTATGGTCCTATCGTGCCACCCACAAGGCCTTGACCGGAGAAAGTCCCTTCATGCTAGCATACGGATCGGAGGCGGTCGTTCCTGTGGAGATCGGCAAAGAGACACTCCGGCTAAAGCTCTTCGACGAAGAAATCAATGGAGAAGGACTCGGCCTCAGTCTTGAGTCGATAGACGAGGTAAGAGACCGGGCCCTGACCATCCTCGTCAAACACAGCCAGAGGATGGCACGGTACTACGACTCCCGGGTGAAGCCGCAGACTTTCAGGATCGACGATTTGGTCCTCCGAGATGCCACCTTCCGCCCCGAGACTGCACAGCGGGGAAAGCTGGCCGCTAAGTGGGAAGGGCCATACACGGTCGTCGATATTGTCGGACCAGCCACATACATCCTGGCTACCCCCGAAGGGAGCGAACTGGCCCACCCTTGGAACGCAAAGCATCTGCTAAAATTCTACCAATAGTTGTGAGTTTTTCTCTTTTTACGTGCAATATACACATCTACCCGTTTTTCCCAACATTGTTGTTCCTACACAAGTTTTGCAGTTCGCAAAACCTCTGAACCTCTGGGGCAGGGCCAACCCTAGCCACCCAAACCAGAGAAGGGCACGGGCCGGGCTACGCGCCCGCTCCCCCCCTCAAGACCTCTGGGACAGGGCCAACCCTAGACACCCAAACCAGAGAAGGGCACGGGCCGGGCTACGCGCCCGCTCCCCCCTCAAGACCTCTGGGGCAGGGCCAACCCTAGCCACCCAAACCAGAGAAGGGCACGGGCTGGGTTACGCGCCCGCTACCCCCCTCAAGACCTCTGGGGCAGGGCCAACCCTAGCCACCCAAACCAGAGAAGGGCACCGGCCGGGCTACGCGCCCGCTCCCCCCCTCAAGACCTCTGGGGCAGGGCCAACCCTAGCCACCCAAACCAGAGAAGGGCACGGGCCGGGCTACGCGCCCGCTCCCCCCTCAAGACCTCTGGGGCAGGGCCAACCCTAGCCACCCAAACCAGAGAAGGGCTACGCGCCCGCTCTCCCCCTCAAGACCTCTGGGACAGGGCCAACCCTAGCCACCCAAACCAGAGAAGGGCACGGACCGGGCTACGCGCCCGCTCCCCCCCACAAGACCTCTGGGGCAGGGCCAACCCTAGCCACCCAAACCAGAGAAGGGCACGGGCCGGGCTACGCGCCCGCTCCCCCCCCCACAAGACCTCTGGGGCAGGGCCAACCCTAGCCACCCAAACCAGAGAAGGGCACGGGCCGGGCTACACGCCCACTCCCCCCTCAAGACCTCTGGGGCAGGGCCAACCCTAGCCACCCAAACCATTGAAGGGAACGGGCCGGGCTACACGCCCGCTCCCCCCCCCCCCTCAAGACCTCTGGGACAGGGCCAACCCTAGCCACCCAAACCAGAGAAGGGCACGGGCCGGGCTACGCGCCCGCTCCCCCCCTCAAGACCTCTGGGGCAGGGCCAACCCTAGCCACCCAAACCAGAGAAGGGCACGGGCCGGGCTACGCGCCCGCTCCCCCCCTTAAGACCTCTGGGGCAGGGCCAACCCTAGCCACCCAAACCAGAGAAGGGCACGGGCCGGGCTACGCGCCCGCTCCCCCCCCCCCCCCTCAAGACCTATGGGGCAGGGCCAACCCTAGCCACCCAAACCAGAGAAGGGCACGGGCCGGGCTACGCGCCCGCTCCCCCCCTCACGACCTCTGGGGCAGGGCCAACCCTACCCACCCAAACCAGAGAAGGACACGGGCCAGGCTACACGCCCGCTCCCCCCCCTCAAGACCTCTGGGGCAGGGCCAACCCTAGCCACCCAAACCAGAGAAGGGCACGGGCCGGGCTACGCGCCCGCTCCCCTCCCCCCTCAAGACCTCTGGGGCAGGGCCAACCCTAGCCACCCAAACCAGAGAAGGGCTACACGCCCGCTCCCCCCATCAAGACCTCTGGGGCAGGGCCAACCCTAGCCACCCAAACCAGAGAAAGACACGGGCCGGGCTACGCGCCCGCTCCCCCCCTCAAGACCTCTGGGGCAGGGCCAACCCTAGCCACCCAAACCAGAGAAGGGCACGGGCCGGGCTACGCGCCCGCTCCCCCCCCCCCTCAAGACCTCTGGGGCAGGGCCAACCCTAGCCACCCAAACCAGAGAAGGGCACGGGCCGGGCTACGTGCCCGCTCCCCCCCTCAAGACCTCTGGGGCAGGGCCAACCCTAGCCACCCAAACCAGAGAAGGGCACGGGCCGGGCTACGTGCCCGCTCCCCCCCCCCCCCCCTCAAGACCTCTGGGGCAGGGCCAACCCTAGCCACCCAAACCTGAGAAGGACCACGCGCCCGCGACCCTCGAAAAACCAAAAGAAGGCAGAGGCACACAAACCGGGACGAAATGGCGTCAGTCCCCGGATAGGCGGCCCCGATATGACTCGACGAAACGAAAGGACGCTCGAGAAATACGCCGCCATTAATGATACACTCCAAAAGAGGACCCGTAAGAGCCACCTGGCAAAAGTGGTTTCCCACGGGCATGAATTCGAGGAGCCCATTAATAAGGAGAAATCAGCGCAATAAATATGGGAGAAACCGTCAGCGAGATCTCCCTATAAAGACGCCACTCACCCTTCCGAAAGAAAGAGAACCAAGAGTCGGAAGACATGAGAAACCGCCACTTGACCCCCCCACCCACTGGGAAACAGGCCGGGATACAACTCCCTAAGAAAAGAGAAGTCACCGGCCATCAGTGGCTCCCACCGCCCAGGGCGGCGATTCCCGCACCTCCAGCATCTCCGACAGGATATTCCTCTTACAAACGGATCGCTAACAGGATATTCCACTTACACAAGGGAAATCTGTCTTTCACGCCTCCGTCCGCCCTAAACAAGGACGAGTCGGAGAAAGGTTGGCATCCGATCCCCGCCAGCTGGACAGGCGAGAGCCCCCAGTGCTTGCCGGCCAGTACCTCCTCGCCGTCGACCTCCGGACGAGGACCTCGGAAAGGCTGCATCCTTGACGAGCCCAAAAGGCAAGTCATGGCGTGTCAACCCGCCCCTGCACAATCGGGACCGAACCCTGCACAATCGGGACCGAACCCCGCCCTCAAACCCAAACCGCGAGGCGCAGAGGGAGATGACAAAGCAATGGAGAGGGCGCGGCCCGATCATCAAGACCCCCCCAGGATGAAAGCCATAGAAAGGCGGCTTCCCTGGTGAACCTCCCCAGTGCGTCTGCCGGGCCGAAGAGACCTTGCAACCCTTCAGCACAGGAGGCGGTCGCTCACCTCTGTGCCAAGAACAACTCAAGTTAAAAAGGCCCACCCGGCACAGGGTGACCCCTAGATCCAGAGGTCTTTAACCGCGGGCGAGGACAGCTCTATCGCCCCTCCTAGGGCCGGATCCAACCCCACAACGGGCGATAATCTAAGAACTCTTGTACAAGCTATAGATCAGTTCTTATAAATTTAAATGAAAACATTCTTCCTTGTCAAGACGTGCTCAGATTTTCGGAGAATACCATAGCATGAAGCTCTCCCCCCGCCCAGTGCCGGGCTAGCTCTCCCACCGAACTAGCTTAGGACGCCTAGGAAGTCTACCCCCGCAGCTCGAACCCCGCGATACTACGCTTCGAACCCAGACCCCTTGCTCACCGATAGTTAACGACAACTTTCGCTCAAAGGGGAAAGAGGTGAACTGAGGCCCCCCTCCCCCTGCGTAGCCATTTCTGCCCGAGATCAAATCGTGATAGGGCAGCATGTCTCATCCAGAACCTCTTCGACGACTCCCCGCCCCGCCCAAAGACAACACAAACCGTCATCATCCCCTTCCCCCAGAACTCGCGATCGGGGACAAGGGAATGTTGGGGGCATAATTGGTATATTGTGTGACTCACGCAAGAAGCCAGGACACGTGACTCGGAACGGACCGGTCGCGAGTGAGAAGCCGTGAAATAGGCGCCCAGTCCAAACAAGGCAGCGGCCCAGTCTCATCAAAGCAGCGCCACGATGCGACTTGACATAACGAAAGGACGCTTGGACAACACGCCATCAGCAGCAACACGCCCCCCGAGAGGCCAGAGCAGGCCACCCGTGTCGGATACCGCCAGGGAAAAGCTCTTCCCAAAGCGCATGATTCAGCGGAGCCCCATTAATGAACCCGTCCCTCACATTAAAATAAAAAAAACCCCCTTCCACAGAATCCCGCTATAAATACCCCCCTCCAGAAGTCAGGGGAGAAGGGGAGAGAGACACAGGGGATTCGCATCCCCTCACACCGGGCATAAAACGGCCCCGAACGCCCCGCCGAGCTACGAAGAAAGCCGATAGCCACCGACGGGCCTCACTTCCCCCGACGATGGCCGCCATAGCCCCACCACCTCCAACAGGATATTCCCCTTACACATGGGAGGCCCCGCCCGCCAGCTTTCCTCCTGCCCGTTACTGGATCAAAAGGCAGGTCCAGAAGGCTAGCCGCGGGCCGCAACACCCCAATTAACACCCGGCCGACGGCGATCCCCACAGGGTGCCAGGGGGGAAACCCCCAACGGCTCTCCCAGCGGCGCCACCACCGCCACCTCGTCCTCCGCCTCCCCGGGGATCCCCCTCGGTGCGCGGGATCCCCGGCGAGGCTGGGCAACCCTCCAGCACGACGACAGCGAGGCAGAACGCGAGGAAGCGAGGAAAGGGAAAGGAAGAGGGTCCCCTCCGACGACCGAGGGTCAGCCCCCCCGAAGGGTGAACCGCCACAGGGCGGCACCCCTGATTAAAAAACCAAACATTGGTTCCCGGCGCGTCGGCCCGCCCCCGGACAATGAGGCGGTAGGAATTCGGCAATCGATATAAGGGAAGACCGCCCCGACGCAGGGATCTGCTCCCCCCGACGGAGCGAACGACAAATGTGGACAACCCTCCGTCCCAACCGCCGGTTGGGCCACATCTTCTCTATTGTTGTAAATACCATCTAGATCCCCGAATAAGGGATAATGGTTGATGATTAACACTCCCCCTTACGAACCCCTCCCCTTGAGCCCAAGCGCACGACTGCGGGGCAGTCCGCCGGGCGCGGAACGGCCAAAGCCCCGCGGAAATTACAAACCCGACCCAGTAACCACATACGACGGCACGTCGTTATAGGGCGACGCCCCGCTTGGCACCACTCGGGATGAGACCTCGCAATCCCGCTATAGCGGGACACACCCCACGGGAGCGGCGTCGCCCCTTCCCCCCCTCCGAGCGGGGATCCCTATCCAAGTCGGGATAGAGGGCGGCGTTACACCATCCGAGCCGAGCCGGGCTTCCGCCTCACTCTCGGATGCCGGGGGCAATTGTTACGACCTAAAGATCGTAAGAGTCCGACTCCCACCCGGATCCGCTGATATACCCCATTGACTCCCCCCTGGGTGAAAGGGCCCCCACCCCGGAAGACCGAGGCTATGCAGGAACGGGCGTGCCTCGCAGCACTCTCCCCACCCGGCCGAGGCGCGTAACCGCAGTTGCTCGGCCCGCCGGGAGCAAAGCGCTTGTCTAGCCCCCGGACAGTACCGCCGGACAGGCTGACATGGTCATGTGTGTATCCCACCGTTCCAGCGACCCATAACCCGCGATCGACAAGGAGGCGCGGCCGGGCCGAACAGCCCTCGAGTCGGTCGACCTGGCCGGCCCCCATGAACCGCGGCGCCTAGAATAACATAGCCAGACCTATATAGTTCTCCACCAACGACAAACGAACTAGGATAAGGGCACGACTGACACATACGTCACCCGACCGTCTGACAAAGCGCGCCCTGACGGTTGAGCCGACTGACAGTTAATGCTTTCGGCCCTGACATCCCGACAAAAGCACCCCCTGGCCGTTGCGCCGCCTGACAAAGGCAGGTCAGACACTCCTGTTCCCGACGTCCTAGTCTGAAGCTTCCGCTGACAACCGACCCAGCTCAGCACGTTTAGTCAGCATGCCAGATCAGCCCCCATCTAGTCACCTCCCGTCAGGTATAAATACCCCCTCACCACCTACGGAGAGGGGGTTAGAAAATTCTCTCTCAATCTCTCATTCACACACGAGAACAAAGGTCGTCCATATCTTTGTTCTCCCACTTATAGCTCGCCACGAGCGGTCGACACGCCGTTAGTCCGACCGGCGTGTCTAGCCCCCATTTTAAGTCCTATTACTGACTTAGGCATCGGAGGGGCTAAGGGTTGAACCCCAACCCCGCCCTTCTGACGAGTTGTTCGTGCTGCAGGAAAGCTCGCCCTTGGCCAACGTCAGCTTCGGCCTCCTGCCATCCAACCTGACTCAGCCGCATCCGGTGAGATTCGACCTCGTGATCACCAACGGCGGCAAGTCCAACTTCTTCACCCCACTAATCACTTGTAAAACAGCCTACCTAAACCCTCTTTTCCATATAACCACCGTGCCCTTAGTTCTCCACTATATAAATTCATTGTACGCGAGTTCCACCTCGTAACAATACATGATCCCACCAAGCATCCTTCAGACAAGTGCTGACTTAGGCATCGGAGGAGACTTGGTTGTAACCAAGGTCTGACCCCACTGACAAGTTTTCTCGTCTGTGCAGATCCATGGAGCCGCCAACCAGCCGAAGCCTTCATTCGGCGCTCCATCGCGCGGGTCCGGACGCTCCCAAGCCCTAGGCCCGACCGACCGATCGCCCAAGGAAGCCGTCGTTCTACTGAAGCAACCCTTCGGCAAATCGACGCACGGAACCGCGTGTTTCCGACCCATTAAATGCTCGGACAATTGACCCCGGAGGCCGCACGCCTCCCACATGACCGCGACGACCCCACTGACCTTCAATCTATCAATCAGCGATGAGTAAACACCCCAAAACAAGTTAAATAAAGACATGAGATTTAAATATTTTTATTTTTTTAAAGCACTCCCCCTCTCCGTCTCTATCTCCATCAATTTAGACTGGAGGTATGCAGCTGATTGCTGGTACGGTGCAGACCCGAACCGGACTCGAGCCAGTGAATGGACCGGCAGGCGAACTGGCGAACGTTGGGATGACGCAGTGGCCGCTGGGTGCCGTTCACCTACCCAATTAAAAATGTCGGGAGACTTGGAGGCACCTTCCAGATGATGCAGATGAATAACATGCGCATGGACAGTCAGGTCGCGCACGCATTTATTGCCGGTGGTGGGGTTTGGTACTTCGGAGTTCGGCCCGTGACCGCATTGCCAACGTTTCCGGTCTTCGGCTGGTATTTCCTGTCTTCGTTTTGGTTATTTTTTATTTGTTAGTTAAATTCCAATTTGCTTCAGTCTCTACAAAGATTCTGGTTTTCCCTTTGCAAGTTCCCCCTTAAGTTCTAGAAATGCGTAGTGTTTCAGAGTGTTTTCTCACTATAAAAGCGTTGACCGTGGACAACCCAGTCAACGTGGTCAAGGGGCCCGCTTGGGTCCCTCGGGTGTATCGAGTCGATGCAGGCGAGGAACGAGTCGGGGCTGCGGACAGCGTGGAGCGCGTCGGCTGGGCCGAATCGGGTTCCTCGGTCGTTGGTAGGGCGAGGGGAAGCCTCGGCCCGGGTTGAGACGCTCGGCCTCGGTCGGACTTGCTCGGCCTCGGCGGTCGAACGACGAGGGGTAGCCTCGATCGCCCAACTGATTACGTGATCGGCGAGGGGCGGAGGGGAAGCCTCGGCCCGTGGATCTGATGACCTCATGCGTAGACGAGAACGCTCGTCAGGGGGCCGGACCTTGGTTCCGGCCAAATCCCCTCCGATGCCTAAGTCAGACAGTGATCTGAAAGAGGAGGCCCGGCGGAGACGGTTCGACTCGAGAGGAGATCTGAACGGCGTCTCACAGCGCGAGCGGGGGAGGAAGAAGATGAAATGGGGGAACAAGGTCGTTGATGGAGTACCTTAGGTTTTAGATACCTGAGATGCGGTCCCGTGTCCAGCCGTCCTTCTAACCATTTTATAGACCTCCCGCCGTGATTGCCCCCGACCCACGTCGCTCGTCCGCCCTCGATCGTGCCCCCTCGATCCGCCCCCCGTCGCCGCTCCCTGCGCCATGCCAGCACCTCCCCATAACAGCCATTAAGTGGCAACGGGATCGGGGGAACGGTTATCGCTGGAGTGGTTGAGTGACTCGTGCGTTATCGGGGCCGGGTCGGATCGATATTTGGGGGCCCCTTACGGGGCTTTGCCGGGTGGGCCTGACCGCGCAGATGGGCTTCCGATCGGCGGTCGGGCATCCGGGCTCGTACCTTTCGGGCTTCTTTCGGTGGGCTGTGCTTCTGGGCCTGTGTTGTTGGGCCATTGCAAAATAGACGTATCAATTGCCCCCATCGGTGGGGCCGATCGGCCTTGGTCAGCTCGGTTCGACCGATGTGACTCCTGGGTTCCGAGTGGCGCGTCAGTCGAGGCGTGGTCATAAATGAAGGTAATGATGAGGCGGATCGATTGGACTTCCTTTGGCGCCGATTTCGAAACGTCGCCGGTTCTTCGAGGCCTGCCACGCGTCCCTGTCAGGCGCTTCGAATTCGCTCCTGAGTCTGGTATATAAGATCCCCGGCTGCGTGGATCCCACTTCTTCCTCGCTCTTCCCTCTGTCCTAGGCTTTCCGCAATTTGGAGTCTCCCGCCGCCTTCGTCTCCTTGTCTTCTCCAGATTAATCAAAAAAGGTAACTCCTTTTTTACTCCCATATTATGGCTGCTCTTAGGATAGGTGGTTCAGGCCAAGGGGCGAGGGATCCTCCTGGGTTGAGGCGGGGCGAGACCCGGCTTGTGGGATCAGGTTCCTCCTCTAGTAGTCGTCCCCCTCGAGATAAGGGGAAGGAGAAGCTCTTCCCGGAGTACGTCGGCGATGACGTGGTGTCGGCTGCCGTGCGGCTTAATGTACCCCCGGTTATCCTCCGAACGCCGTCAGAGACTGCTCCTTCAGTGGCCACGAAGATCCGGGAGAGGTATCTTTGCTACCCGTACGATGTTCGAGTCCCGTTCATCGACGAGCGGATCTGCCTTCCGAGGAGCAATGAGGTCGGCGTTTACGTCGAGATGTTCCACCTGGGCCTTCGTTTCCCGCTCAATCCCTTCCTCATCCAGGTCATGGAGTATCTCATGGTGCCCCTTTGCCAGTTCACCCCCTGTTCGATCGCGGTACTGACGGGCTTCGTGATGCTCTGCTGTACCCGTGGTCTGGAGCCGTCTCTCCCCCTTCTCTTTTACTTTTATCGGATCCAGACGGTTGGCTCCGGGTCATGGTTGCAATTCCGAGCCCGCTCGAGGAGGGAATGCCTGATCGGGCTACCCCGCTGGTCGGGGAATTGGAGCTCGGATTATGTCTTCGTGGTCTTCCTGGAGGTTGCCCAGATTTTGACAGGCTGGGGCGGGTCGGTCCGACCCGACTCAGCGCTACCCCTCTCTGAGGCGGACCAGGCGGCCGCCGAGCTGCTGTCGACCCTCCCCCTGGAGGCGAAATCCATCTGGTCTTTGTTGGACGACCTACTTTTGAAGGCCGTCTTGTGGTCTCCGGGTAGGTCGCTTTTTCGGTCCTGGGTTGCCCCGTAGCTTACCCTGATTTTGGTTTCCATTGCAGGAATGGCTGGCCACGAGTTCACCCGTGATGTTGATGAGCTGATCCGTCGTGGAGCCGCTCGTAGCCGGGGTAGTACCTCTGGAAGGGCGCCTCGACGGACCGTTGAGGAGGAGGTGCGCCGAGCCGAGCCTTCTGTGGGTAAGGTGGTGGCCGCGCCTCCCGCCTCTTCTTCTGGCGATCTCCTTTCCAGGGGGGTCGCAAGGGCCGGACCCACCCCGCCAGCCCAAGAGGTGGGGGGTAACGACGGGTCCGGTGCAGTCCCTCCTGCCCATGGCGCGCCCCCTCTGGTTCCCGAGGGTGGGGATGGTGCGAGGCAGAAGCGCTCCCCTCCGGCGCCCTCGGATCCTCACGGAGGAAAGAAGAGGAAGGAGGATGTGGATCCCTCCAGTCCGGCGGGTTCCGCGCTCCCTGCGGCGACCACCGGGGATCTTCCGGTGGCCTTGACAACCACCCCCCTCGCAGCGTCCTCGCCCATATCACCGGGGATCGGAGCCATATTGGCGAGCAATTTGGCTTCCCTCGATATCGCCCCTGGGAGTTCGGTGTTTGTCGACCGAGCCTTGGCCCAGCAGGTTGCTGAGGTCTCCTTCCTTCCCCGGGACCGCAGTCTCCTTGAGAAGATTCCTACCGACAAGATGTCGGATTCCTTGATCTGGATCCTTCAACAGGTTCAGCTATCTTGCTGTCCTTTCCTTCCCTTTACTCTCTTCGTAGCCCATGTCTCGTCTTCCAGGGTTCAGCGCTCGCCGTGGAGTTGCAGTGCCGAGCCGTCCGCTTGAGGGAGCTGGAGGAGTCCTCCATGAGGGCCCACGAGCGGGTCGGGGCGGCGGAGGTGGCTATGACGGAGGCCCAGATGGAGTCTCGGCATCTCAAGCTCCGTGTGGCCGAGTTGGAGGGACGAGTGGGTGACCTCCAAGGAAAGTTGGAGGGCGCTCGGCAGTCGGCTGAGGAAGTGGCGGAGTCGTTCCGCCTGGAGAGGGAGGAACTTCAGAGGGAACTATCGGATCGGCGTCAGGTGGCACGGCTTGCGGAGGAGGTGGAGAGGGGTGTCGTCGAGACCCTGGGGAAGAAGATCTTCGAGGTTCTCCGGGAGGCCTTCGGTACGTATGAAGACCTCATCGCCCCTCGGATTGTCGAAGTCGTCCAGTCTTCCTTCCGGGATTGTGCGGAGCGCGTTCGGCAGGCTCCCCCACTTGTCGATCCCCCTCGCTCCGAGCAGGGCGAAGCGCCCGAGGATGTGTCCTCTCAAGCCCGGGCTCCCTAAGCCGTCCCTCCTGGCCTTATCCTCAAATTTTTTAGCATCCGCTTTGCTTTGGGCCAGTCTACTTGAAATGGATCACTGCCCCTGCTATCTCCTTCGGCTTCGCTACCGGCTCCAGGGTCAATAATTGCTGGTTGCATGGATGTTCGCTCAGGCCAGTAACGTTGGGTTCTTGGTCGACAAGTTTTGTTCTACCGGTGTTGCCCTATTTTCTGTAGGTGACGAGCTTTATTGTCCGTTGAGAGAGGATTATTTGTAGAGAGGCTTCTTCACTTTGATTTCCTGTAAATAAGACACACTGTTATAAACGAAGTTTGACTTACTCGGATTTCTCGTGTATTTTTCTTTGTTGCTTCGTCCTCGGCCTAGGACCGGCTGACGCCCGAGCTGGCGGGGGGAGTTGTCTTCAAGTTTAGAGCGATGGAGTCGGTCGGCGAGGGCGAAGCTCCTCGGCTTAGGACCGATCGGCGTCCGCGCTGGCTGGGGGAATTGCCCCCAGACTTATGAGCGTAGGAGTCGGTCGGCGAGGGCAAAGCTCCTCGGCTTAGGACCGGTCGGCGTCCGCGCCGGCTAGGGGAGTTGCCCCCAGACTTACGAGCGCAAGGGTCGGTCGGCGAGGGCAAAGCTCCTCGGCTTAGGACCGGTCGGCGTCCGCGCTGGTTGGGGGAGTTGCCCCCAGACTTATGAGCGTAGGAGTCGGTCGGCGAGGGCAAAGCTCCTCAGCTTAGGACCGGTCGGTGTCCGCGCCGGCTGGGGGAATTGCCCCCAGACTTATGAGCGCAGGAGTCAGTCGGCGAGGGCAAAGCTCCTCGGCTTAGGACCGGTCGGCGTCCGTGCTGGCTGAGGAGTTGCCCCCAGACTTACGAGCGCAGGAGTCGGTCGGCGAGGGCAAAGCTCCTTGGCTTAGGACCGGTTGGCGTCCGCGCTGGCTGTGGGAATTGCCCCAAGACTTATGAGCGCAGGAGTTGGTCGGCGAGGGCGAAGCTCTTCGGCTCGGGACCGGTCGGCGTCCGCACTGGTGGGGGGAACTGCCCCCAGACTTATGAGCGCAGGAGTTGGTCGGCGAGGGCGAAGCTCCCCCTCCCCTTCCAGTGAGGCGGCGGTCTTCATCCTTTTGCACCCTTAGTGAAACGTTGATTCCGTCGAAGATTAAGAAAAGACAAAAGGGAATGCAATTGTACTCTTAAGAGTCATGTCGGACTAGTACATTTGGAGGAAAGGAAAAAGGAAATAAGGCTAGACAGAGGGACGTGAACCTAGATAATCCCCTCGGACTAGGCTACGACTGGGGGGAGAGACCTCGCCCGCTCACTCTATGATGCGGAGGGGTCCTTGAACGGTGTTGATCTTCTTCCCCTTGTCCGGCTGCATGGAGGTCCCTTCTCCGTGGGCCGGCTCGTCGGCTAAATTCCTGGCATGCCCCCGGCTCATCAGCTTCTCGGTGTCCTTCTTTAAGTGCCAGTAGTCTTCGGTGTCGTGGCCGTTGTCCTTGTGGTACTTACAGTACTTCTCCCCATTCTTCCCCCCTCTCTTTGCTTTCGGTGGGGGGCGGTTGGCGCGCTCTTCCTTCTGTACTTGAGCGAGGACGGCGTCTGGGGTGGCGTCCCTTGTACCCTCTCCCCGCTGCCTGTTTCTTGGCCTCTTCTCGGTCCGGTACCCCTCGGGGCTGCTTCGCCCGTTGTCGCCGCGCTTGGTCCCCCGAGGGGCCTTTCCCGCCTCAATGGCCAAGGTCTCCTCGGTCAACATGAAGCGCTCGGCCCTCGCCATGATCCCTGGGAGGTCCTTCGGGGGATCGTTGTGAAGAGATTTCTTGAGGCCTCTATGGCGCAGCCCTTTCTTAAGGGCCGTTTGGACAACCAGGTCGGGAGGGTTTTTCACGTTCAGCCTTTCCGCGTTGAAGCGGCGCATGAACTGTCGGAGCGGCTCGGCTAGGCCCTGCACTATGTTAAACAGATGTTCAGCATCAGGCTTTACCTGTCTCCCTGCCATGAATTGTTTGCAGAACAGCTGGGTGAGTTCCTCGAAGCTGTCGATGGAGCAGCTGGGTAGGCTGCGGTACTAGGTCCTCGCTGCTCCCCTGAGAGTAGAATAGAAGCCTCGGCAGAGCAGGTCATCGTCGGCTCCTTGGAAGGACATGTCTCCCTCGTAGTCCATCACGTGGTTTCCCGGGTCCCCTATCCTGTCGTACTTCCCCAGCACCGGGATCTTGAATCGAGAGGGGACCCGCGCATCGGTTATCCTCCGTGAAAGGGGGCACCGGTCTCCGTGGATGCCTCCGGGGGTTCGACACCCGTCTGCCTCCGGTTCGCTCGGTGTGGGAGGGAGTATAGGCGCCGGCGGGGCTGGCTCCACGGCCCTCGCCACACTGGGGGTCGGGCTGACCCGGCGTTCCCGGCTCCTCCGGCGGGAGCTCCCGCTCCGCCGCGATCGGTCTCTCGAGTGGTGTCGATTACCTCTCCTGCGATGGGGTGACCGTGGTCGACGAGACGACACGGTCACTGATTCGTCCCCCGTGCCTTCAGTTTCTCTTCGGCTCCTTTCACGACGAGGGGAGGAGGCGCGTAATCTCGCCTGGCGGGAGCCGGACAACGTGAACCGACGCTCCGCGTTCGGTCCTTGGTTCCTGTGGTTGTCGACCACAGCGGATCGTAAGAGCGGGGGACCCCCTGCCCAACGATGGTCGTCGCCCAATGCGCCTCCGTTAGTCGGCGTGGCGCTGACGAGCTGCTGTACTGCCGTGACCAGCGTCTGGATGTTCGCGTTGGTCTCCTGGGCCAGGGCACGGAGTTGTCCCTGTGTGGCCAATTCCGACCGTCCAATCTCTTCAGTCGTGGGGGCCGGGTGATTGTTGACGGTCGTGCCCTCGAGGTTGCCGTTGGATGCCCCATTCCCCTCCTCCGGGATGGGGGGCATGCGTTTCCTTCCGTTGCTGGCTCGTGCCATTGCGGGTGTGGTTTGCTTCTTCGTGGGACAATTTGTCGTTCCCACAGACGGCGCCAGATGTTTCAGAGTGTTTTCTCACTACAAAAGCGTTGACCGTGGACAACCCGGTCAACGTGGTCAAGGGGCCCGCTTGGGTCCCTCGGGTGTATCGAGTCGATGCAGGCGAGGAACGAGTCGGGGCTGCGGACAGCGTGGAGCGCGTCGGCTGGGCCGAATCGGGGTCCTCGGTCGTTGGTAGGGCGAGGGGAAGCCTCGGCCCGGGTTGAGACGCTCGGCCTCGGTCGGACTTGCTCGGCCTCGGCGGTCGGACGACGAGGGGTAGCCTCGATTGCCCAACTGATTACGTGATCGGCGAGGGGTGGAGGGGAAGCCTCGGCCCGTGGATCTGATGACCTCCTGCGTAGACGAGAACGCTCGTCAGGGGGCCGGACCTTGGTTCCGGCCAAATCCCCTCCGATGCCTAAGTCAGACAATGATCTGAAAGAGGAGGCCCGGCGGAGACGGTTCGACTCGAGAGGAGATCTGAACGGCGTCTCACAGCGCGAGCGGGGGAGGAAGAAGATGAAATGGGGGAACAAGGTCGTTGATGGAGTACCTTAGGTTTTAGATACCTGAGATGCGGTCCCGTGTCCAGCCGTCCTTCTAACCCTTTTATAGACCTCCCGCCGTGATTGCCCCCGACCCACGTCGCTCGTCCGCCCTCGATCGTGCCCCCTCGATCCGCCCCCTGTCGCCGCTCCCTGCGCCATGCCAGCACCTCCCCATAACATCCATTAAGTGGCAACGGGATCGGGGGAACGGTTATCGCTGGAGTGGGTGAGTGACTCGTGCGTTATCGGGGCCGGGTCGGATCGATATTTGGGGGCCCCTTACGGGGCTTTGCTGGGTGGGCCTGACCGCGCAGATGGGCTTCCGATCGGCGGTCGGGCATCCGGGCTCGTACCTTTCGGGCTTCTTTCGGTGGGCTGTGCTTCTGGGCCTGTGTTGTTGGGCCTTTGCAAAATAGACGTATCACGTAGAAACACACGCAAGTAAAAAATATATGCATTGTAGCTGATGTTCTGATGGGGGACCATGTGGGGCCCACCCTAACTGAACAGATGGGACCTGTTGCAGGTCAAATCCGTCCAAGAATGAGATTTATATATTGGGAATCAAGGGTACGATGATTACACGTTAATTGGGTTTTAGTAGAGGCTAAAACACCGAATCCAGTATCGCTCGAAGGTCGCTAACCGCTTGGAAGAATGGCCGAGCTTCCTGCACAACGAGCATCTCGTCTGAAAGTCTGGGTTGGCTGTCAACCCGTGGCCTCTCCGAAGGTAAAGTCAGTAAGCGACTTGTTAGAAGGAGACGTGACACACTGGCCGGTCTTAGTGTGGAGCGACCAAACGTGTCGAGCTTGCATGGAAGACACAGATACGTGGACGATATCCAGCCTTGTGTATAAATGCGAGTTTAAGATGTCTACCAACCAACCCCCAAATTGATGGCTGGAGGGGGGCTTTGTATATTGGGGAGAGTCGGTTGATCGTCGTCCAATTAGATGTCGCTTCTGCTTAGCTGGGGTCCAGCTAGCGCTTTGATGGTGTATTAATGGGGATACGATGGGTCTTCGATAGTGTCAGAGATATTTTAGCACCGACTTAATTGGGCATTAATGGGGACGCGATGGGCGGCCATCAGTTCTCGTCTTTAACCTTGGACATTAATTGGAGGCATATGTGGCCCTACGTCACTTGGTCAGAGATATTACTGGGCTGCCAGGTCGCCGAGGGTCGCCCTTGGAGAGAGTCGAGCTTGGCGTCCGAGCTCGGCGTTCCAAGCTTCCTTCGGTTGATCCCCCTGGCTAGGTCGACAGAGCGAGCTTCGTAGTGTCGGTCGATCTTTACGCTTGGCTGGCGAGCTCCCCACTTGACTAGTTGGGCGAGCCTCTCTCTCGATTTGTATGGCAAGCTTCCCGATCGGTTGTGCGAGCTTTTCGCTAGCGGGGCGAGCTTCTCATTTTGGCCCGCCGTTGTACCGGCTGGCCGGTGAGATATTCGCTTGGGCTTCAACTATTTGGGCCTTTATTTTCTGTGCCGACCATCAGGTCAAAACAATTGCCCCCATCATTTGAGTTCGAAATGGGAAGCCCGCCTCAGCCCGGATGACGTGTCACACCCTTATTGGCTGAGGGCCGATCGATGGCATTAATTTGAATAGACCGCCAAATCTTTTTAGGCCATTATAACGATATGAGGACAAGGGAGAATCGAGGGGTTGGTTCGCTCTGAGCATGACAGGTGGCCGATCTGACCTAGGGGGGAAGTCGAGGTGCCAGACTCACCCGGATCACGCCACGTGGCCCACCTCCAACGGCTGCGATCAGCTCCTTCACCGTATAGAAAGATATGTGGGGCTTTCGAGAAGGACTTTTCTACATCCTTTTTAAATTTTCGTTTCCCTCGTTCATGTTGAGAGCTTCCACCGTCGTTGGCGCTACACTGTCAACGTCGAAGTTTCGAAGTTTCGTCCATTCTTTCTTCTTTTCTAGGTATCCACTCAACCTTTTACATGACCCCATCCCCTTCTTCTGCTTCCGATTCTATCGTTGAGCGGGTTTTTGATGAGCTGAAGAGTAGCCGCACCGTAGAACCGGAGGAGCCGGAGGAGTCTTGGCTAGAGGAGTTGTAACGACCCGATTCCCGGGCCCGTTACTTTTTGGTATTTGCGCAGGTCCTGCAGTTAACCAGTGAAAACAAAATAGCCACGATGCAGAGATGTACAAAAATACCCAAATAGTGTCCAATTATTACATCCATATTGTACAAAATGTTTCAACAAGATACATGAAAGAAAGAAATACACAACTAAAAATAGCTCTGAAAGATGCGGTCTCAGGGTCGAACTTTGGCGCTATTAACTCTAGAGCATCGGCCTCCATATGTACATCGTCTGCGGTTCCACAGAGATGGAATCGTAGGTAAGTCACAACAATTCTAGCAATAGAAACAAAGTAGTGCAAAAGTATGGAACAGATTATTGTAAACAAAAGATGGTCATGCAGGTTCAAAAAGTAAAGTATGGGCAGACAGGTATGTAAGAGAATAAGTGAAGTACTGTAACTGCTCAGGTGTGGTAAGTAAAGTGCGTGTAATGCATAAAGTAAAGGTGACTGTACGAGAGCAATAACTGTGGCATGGCATATGGTAGCAATAATATTTTGACCAATGGAATGTCAATAGACAACCAGGTTAACAATGTTTTGACCAATCGGTAATGGGATGACAATAGATAGACCAAGTAATACTTAAGAAAAGATGAGCGTCGCTTGACCACTAATA